>JARBWK010000002.1:191052093-191070501 GCA_030556195.1 Anolis apletophallus | reverse complement strand
AACGACATTTCATCACAGCTTGCTGTGATGAGAGGGATTTGCCCCTCCCGGCCTCGAAGAGAGCAAAGGTTCCTGGGGGAACCTTTAGGCGCGGGGCGGAGCTTTCAGCGAGGCTCCGCCCTTACAAGCCATTCTGAGCTTGTGCAGCGTGCAAAGAGGTTGGTTTTTTCCCTCTCTGCACGCTACCTGTTTCTAAAAGAGCAGAAGATTAGAGGAAGATTGAAGATTGAAGGGAGTGGAGGAAGATTGAAGAGAGAAGAGGAAGATTGAAGAGAGAAGAGGAAGGTTGAAGAGGAAAGGGGTAGAGGGAAGAGTAGGGGTTTCAGGGCTGAAGAACGAGTGAAGAACCAAGGAGAAGAAGAGAGTGGAGACGGAGGTGAAGATAGAAGAAGGTGCGAGCAGGGAGAAGAGAGAAGAAAGGAAGTAAGAAGAGGGAAGGAGCGTCGAGGGACAGCGGACGAGATCGCGAGCTTGGTCGGCGGTCAAGGTCGGTGCCGGGTTTGGGGGGAATGGGGGAGGCTGGGGCGTTTCCCCCCCCTTTTTTTGTTTCTTTCTTCTTACTTTCTTCTTTCTTCTTTCTTCCCCCCCCCTCCCTCCTCCCCTGGGGGCGCGTCGGGGTGGGGGGGAGGGGTGGGCTTCAGGCAGGTGGGGGGTGTGGGGGCCTCTGGCGGGACCCCCTCCCTCCTCTCGTCGTTCTTCTTCCCTTTCCCCTCCTCCTCCCCCCTCGCTCGGGTGGCGGGTCGCGCCGGCGGGGGCCTTGGGGGTTTGGCCCGGGATCCGGGGCTCTTCGGCCCTGTATCGGCCGCCCGGGCGCCGGGCCGGGGCGCGGGGGTGGCGGCCGCCATTTTGGCGCGCGCGCCATTTTCGCCGCAGCAGCCACTGGGGGCTCGGTCTGGGGACGGGCAAGCGGCCTGGCTCGGGGCGCGGCCGCCTGGGTGACGGCCGCCAATTTTGAGGGCGCGGCCGTCAGCTCCGTTGGCGGCCGCGGTTTTGTTGGGGGCGGCCGCCACTCTGGAGGGCGGCCGCCATCTTGTGGAGCGGCCGCCGATTGCTGGCGGCCGCCATTTGGGCGGCGGCCGCCATTTCGCGGGCGGCCACCAGGTTAAAAGTGCGGCCGCCATTTTGTGGGCGGCCGCCATTTTGTCAGCTCGCCATTTCATGGGCGGCCGCGGCCGCCATGGTGCAGGCGGCCACCATTTTGTTGGGCGGCCGCCATGTGGCAGGCGGCCGCCATTTTGGGGTGCGGCCGCCATTTCGCGGGCGGCCGCCATTTTGTTGTGCGGCCGCCATTTTGTTGGCGGCCGCCAACTGGGGGTGCGGCCGCCATTTTGTGGGCGGGCGCCATTTTTGTTGTGCGGTGGCGCAGCGGGTTAAACCGCGGAGCGGTGGCGTTTGGCTGATTGGAGGGAGGCAAGGTCGCGGGTTCGGATCCCCGGGGCTCCCACCTATTATCTACCCAGCCAGGATGTTTGTGGGGAGTTTTCTGGGCTGTATGACCACCTGACTTTTATGCGGCCGCCATCTTGCCAGTTGGGGTGCGGCCGCCATTTCACCAGTTGGGGTGCGGCCACCATTTTGCGGCGGCCGCCATTTGGGGTGCGGCCGCCATTTTGGCGGGCCATTTTGAGGTGCGGCCGCCATTGGGAAGGCGGCCGCCAATTTTGGAGCCCGGCGGTTTAAGCCCTTGTGCCAACAGAACTGAAGACCGGTCAGCGCGCTGGACGGCAGGTCCCTCAAGACCGGTACGAAGATCCAGGAGGAGAGGAACTTAATTTGCGACGTGGAGGGCGGTAGGGCCCTGCTGGGCAAGAGGACTAGCTGGGGGGCCCCCTCCTCCGGAATAACCGGGGGGGGGGTCCGGATATGGGGCGCTTCAGTGGCAGGGCACTCATGGATATGTTGTCAAATTTGTTGCAGGATGGAACCTAAGAAGAACATCCCCGGCAAGAAGGGCAAGGGACCGGCGCAGAGGGCCGGAGAGAAACGGCCACCCCCGGCGGAGGATTCGTCGTCGGAGGAGGAGGCCGTGTCTTCAGGGACCCTGGCGGCCATGCTGGCCAGGATAGAGGGACTGGAGCGGCGCAGGGGGTTGCTCGTGGGACCGCCGGAGGCAGGGGAGGCGGGTCGGGTGAGTAAGGCCCGGCTCGTTAAGCAGATGCTCTCCCGTCTCGCCGTTTTAGAGGCTGGACAGGAGGCTGTGACCCCGGAGGAGACCGCAGAGGGATCGAGCCTGGCGCGAGTGGAGGAGCGGAGGTGCCAGGGCCAGCTGTTGGAGCCGTGCGGACGTGCGGAGGAGATGGAGGGCCGTGCGGGCGTGCAGGAAGATCGGGCGTTGGAGGCCGAGCCGGTTCGGGCGACGGAGCCACCTCTGGGACGGGCTGCTTCGGCGGTGGCGACGCAGACGGCTGGACCAGGACCGGAGGTGGCTGGTCCTTCTGGATACGGTAGGGAGCCCAGTTCTATTTGGCCTTGGGGGGGGTCCTGGGGGCGCCGTGTGGAGCTTCTTCCCCGCTGGCGCTGGGTGGTAGCGCAGCTGCGGTGGGGGGAGGAGTGTCAGGTGGTTTGGGGGGCTCCCCAGCGGTATCCTCGGGGACAGCAGTGGCGGCAGCGACTGGCTTATCCCTTGGGGGGTCGGCACCGGTGGCCGCTTGCGGGGCGGTTTCATTGGAGGCGGCGCGTACCGGTGAGCTGACCCAGTACTGGGGAACGGATCGGTGGACGGCTCCGATTCTGCCGGCCGCAACCGATGGAGTATTGGGGGCCCACTTGGCCCCTAAGACTCTGGAGAAGATCCTGCGGAATGAATACGTGGATATCTTCTCGTTGCTCTACAAAGAGCTCGAGAAGAAAGAGAAGGAGGAACTGGACGATGAGGGTAAAGAGAAACTTAAGCACAGGAAGGTCGAGCAAAATTGGGAGAATTGGCTCGCCTGTTACACGATTTATATGGGCATCCTGGTGGATGCCCAGCCCTACAGGGCAAAATCGTTGGTGCGGTATTTGAACATCATTTACGGGGCCAAGGTCAGGTTCATCGGGAAGGCCTGGCTTGAATATGACCGGCGCTTTCGGGCCTTGGCGGCCGGTGATCCGCGGATACGGTGGGACCTCATCCACGAGCAGCTCTGGCTGGCCGTGATGAATGCCGCGAAGTCGGTCCCGGGGGAGCCAGCGGATAGTGGGCACCTGGTCCAGAACACCAAGGGTGCGCAGCCCTTTCGGCCGGTCGCCCAGGGAGGGCAGTCACAAAAACAGCGACCGGTTTGCTGGGAGTTCTCCTCCCAGGGGGCTTGCAGCAGGAAGGTGTGCAGGTATCTGCACGCCTGCTCGACCTGCGGGGGTCAGCACAGGGCTAAACAATGTAATAGGGGGAAGCCTTGGAGGGGGAATCCCAGAGAGGGATACGCCAAAAAGGCTTCGGCTCAGCCACCCCTTCCCAAAGGGCCCCAGCCCAGTTAAGCTGGGCTCGCTAGGACAGTGGCTGAAGATCTACCCGAACAGAACCGCGGCACAATATCTGTTGTCCGGGTTCACCTTCGGCTTTCGCATTCCAGCCCTGGGTCCTAGGGCGCCACGTCTTTCTCCCAATTTAAAGTCGGTAATTGGGCTGGAGGACGTGGTGCGGCAAAAAATTGCCAAAGAGTTGAAGGAGGGACGGGTGTTAGGTCCCTTTGAGTTTCTCCCGGTTGCCAGTTTGCGAGTTTCCCCGTTGGGAATTGTGCCTAAGAAGGCACCGGGTGAGTATCGCCTCATTCACCATCTGTCATATCCAAGGGGCAGCTCTGTGAATGACGCGATACCGGACGAGTTGTGTACAGTGTACTACACGTCCTTCGATGCGGCTGTGCGGGTAGTGAAACGGCACGGGCCGGGAGCGGAATTGGCCAAGTGTGATATCAAATCTGCTTTTAGATTGCTCCCGGTTCACCCAGTGGATTTTGATTTGTTGGGTTTTCGGTTCGATGGCTTGTTTTACATCGATCGTGCATTACCCATGGGTTGCTCTGTGTCGTCCGCCGCTTTCGAGAAGTTTAGTACCTTTTTGGAATGGGCGGTCAGAACCGAGGCGGGCCTTAGCGGGGTGGTCCATTATTTGGATGACTTCCTTTTCGTGGGCCGTTTTGGGTCGGGTGACTGCGAGGCGCTGTTGGGCGCGTTCCAGCGCCTTACCCAAAGCTTGGGGGTGCCCTTAGCCGAGGAAAAGACCGAGGGGCCGGCCTCGGTTCTGACGTTCCTGGGGGTGGAGTTGGATACGGTGAACCAATATTCCAGGTTGCCACCGGGGAAGGTGGCGGACCTGAAGGTCAGGCTTGAGCAGTTTATGCTCAAGAAAAAGGCCACGTTGAAGGAATTCCAGGTGTTGATAGGTCACCTGAACTTTGCTTGCAAAGTGGTGGCTCCTGGCAGGGCTTTCCTGCGCAGGTTGTGTGATGCGATCTCTGGCACTGTGTTGCCGCATCACCGTATCCGAGTTACCAAGGACATCAAATCAGATTTGGAAATTTGGCTGAGTTTCGTTTCAAATTTCAATGGCATTTCCTTTTGGCGACAGGATTTGCTAGTCAAGAATGCCCTGAAGGTAGCTTCGGATGCCTCCGGATCTTTGGGTTTCGGAGTGTTTTTGAGGGTCAGTGGTGTGCACAACTGTGGCCGGAGGATTGGCACAGTTTGGGTGTTACATCCGATCTGACTTTTCTGGAATTCTTTCCTATTTTTGTGGCTGTGTATATTTGGAGTGAGAGGTTTGCCAACTCCACGGTGCATTTTTGGTGTGATAACATGGCCACGGTGCATGTTATCAACACACTTACTTCCCGGTCCCGCAGGGTTATGGGCCTGTTGCGTGCGTTTACGCTTCAGTGTTTAGAGGCGAACATATTGTTTCGGGCATTCCACATTGCAGGGCTCGATAACTCATTGGCTGACGCTCTGTCTCGTATGCAGATGGAGCGCTTCAGGCAATTGGCGCCCGACGCAGAGGTCCTCCCGAAAAACATGCCAGACCATCTCTGGCTGGTTGGAGTGACGAGGTAGCGGTCGGCATGGCTCTGGCGTTAGCCCCCAGCTCCCGACGCGGATACTTCAGGGCCGTCAGGGAGTTTTCGGAATTCAGGGAGTATTATGGTTTACCTGAGACCTTCCCTGTGCCGTATGACCACATCGCCCAGTTTTGTGTTTATCATCACAGGCGGGGTCTTGCGGCCCGTACCATTCGGGTTAAACTGTCAGCGCTGGCCTATTGGTTCAAGGCGCAGGGCCTGCAAGACCCGACTAACAATTTTCACCTTCACAAATTGATGGCTGGATGGTCCAGACAAATTGGCAGGTTTGTTGACTTCAGGGAACCCTTCACCCCTGATATTTTGAAGGGTTTGGGTCGGGTGTGGTCATCGGTGTGTGACTACCGTTACGAGCAGGCTTTGTTCCATTCGGCCGCCCTTACCGCATTTTTTGGGGCCTTTCGAGTCAGTGAGTTGGTGGCTTCATCAAAGGAAGACCTCTCTCACAGGGCCTTTTTACTATCTGACATTTCTTTAGATCAGGATGTTTTGGCCTTAAATGTCAGATTTTCAAAAACTGATCAGGCCGGTAAGGGCTCTTTGGTCCGATTGGGGAGAGTTAGTGACGTCGAGTTGTGTCCGGTGCGAGCCATGTCACAATATTTGGCTGTTCGTGGCATGGGTACCGGCTATCTTTTTTGCCACCTGGATGGGACGCCACTGTCTAAATTTCAATTTTGGGCAGTAACTAAAAAGGCCCTGAAATTAGTGGGCGTGGAAGGGTGAAGTTCGGAACCCACTCCTTCAGAATTGGCGCGGCGTCCTCTGCAGCTGCAATGGGGTATGGTGCCGAAGCAATTAGGTCCCTCGGGAGGTGGCGGTCAGACGCTTACAAAGTTTATGTTCGTAATGTTCAGTTGTAAGCGGTTTGATGTTGCCCAGTTTCTTTTCATTTCAGGTCCGATGGGCGGCGCCAGGAGACTGAAGGTCCTGATCTGCGGGCACAGCTATGTGTACTGGGTGGAGAAGGCAGCGCTCCAGGCACCCCTCGGACGACAGTTGGGCCTGGCATCCAGGTTGAATGTGCAGTGGTTGGGCAGACGAGGTCTGCGGTGGGACGGGCTTTGGCCATTGTTGTTCCACGGAAGGGGAGTCCCACCCCCGGATATTCTGGTCATTCATTTGGGAGGGAATGACCTGGGATTGCTGACCGGCCGAGCGCTGTACCTGCAGGCTCGGGCCGATCTGTATGCAATCTGGCGGGCATGGCCCCGGTGCACATCGTGTGGTCGGCTATTGTGCCGAGGTTGTGCTGGCCCGGTGGTGGCGACTTCAGGCTCCTGGTCAAGGCGCTGAAGCGGGTGAACAGGGCCATGAGGTCGGTGGTACATGGTGCCAACGGCTCTTATGTGCCGCATAGATTTTTGCATCCGGAAAATCATGGTATTTTCCGGAGTGATGGGGTTCACTTGTCGGATGAGGGCAACTACCTGTTTTTATTAGACATCCAGCAAGGTTTAGTGGGGGTGTTAGAAGATTGGTGGGGGTTGGGGACAAGGTAGACACCTGCCCCCAAGTTGTGGCGGTTGGTTGTTAGGGAAATTCCCTAATTGGTGTTCACCTGAAGGCATCCCCTTTAGGGGTGAGGGCCAGTTAGTTAAAGCCTCACAGTGAAGTTCTGTTGTTGAGTGAGGTGGATTGGATGGCCCTGGAAGGGTGGGGGGGCCATTCTCAAGCTCGGGTGAGTTGGCCCCTTACCCTTTCCCTGTTGTGGCTGGATCTGGTGTTCTGGCAGATCAGCCTCGGTGTTCGCCCCCAAATTTGGTTGAAGTTGATTGATTCCTAACACCCCTTGAGTTAGTGGTTAGGAATTCAATAGGTAACAATAAATGTTGCCCAAAGATTTGAACCCAAAGATACTTGTTTGTGTCATTATTGTTGTCGGCTCGTTATTCGGGGTATGGGAGGGCAAATGCTGTTTCCCAGGAGGTCTCTGGCCAAACAACTAGAATTACTTGGAGAAGTATCCTCTTTAAGAATCTGTATGAAATGAACTCTAGGTCATGCCATACAACTGACAGAAAGGTCATGGCCATGGGTCATTGAGCCAAAAAAAGAGTACAGACATAAGAACCAGCAATAAAGGTGGGGGGAGAACTGGGCTCTGGAATGGGAAGGGGGCAACCTCCAGGCACCAGGATTCTTGAGTGAGTGATTTATGATATTGTAGTTAGGACTGTATAGGAGGCCAGTAGTCTGAAACTCTTGTATTCCAAACAATAAAGATGTTGATATCTTTATCCTTTGTGCTTCTCTGTGTGATCCTTCCTAGAATACTCCTCCAGAATTACACAAGTTGGAACTGAGATATCTGACACTGTATGTCCTCCAGTGTGACCAGAAGTCTTGACTCTTTGGTCACACTGGAGGACTGAGGGCTCTTCCACACAACTGTATAAAATCCACATTGAACTGAACTCAGATATTCCAGTTCAAAGCAGATAATCTGGATTATCTACCTTGATATTTTGGAAGTAGGAAGGGCAGCTCAGGTCCCTGCCATATAATCCAGAATATTAAGGCAGATAATCCACATTATCTGAGTCTACACTGCCATATAATCCAATTCAAAACAGATAAACTGGATTTTATATAGCTGTGTAGAAGGGTCCAGAGCAGGGGTGGGCAATTACCGGCCCTCCAGGTGTTTTGGACTTCAACTCCCAGAAATCCTAACAGCTGGTAAACTGGCTAGGATGTCTAGGAGTTGAAGTCCAAAACACCTGGAGGGCCGGTAATTGCCCACCCCTGGTCCAGAGAATCTGTGGATAGAGGGTCAACCTATACTTTTTAACATAGTGGTCAGTGGTTTTCGGTTTTTACCCAATTTGGATCCCCATATGTTGTTAAATGACAACTCCCATTATTTTTAATTATCTGTCATGCAGACTGGGATAATGAGAACTGGGACCCAACAACACTTGGAGCTCTGCCATTGGAGAAAGGTGAAATACCATCTTAAAGTCAGACATCATATCCACAAGCCTTGTAGTTAAATTAAAAGCCCATATCCTGTTGAAAAAGAACAAACTGCAGCCTTTAAGATGTAACTATTTCACAACTCGGATCAGGTCTAGTCATAATATCTAATGATGAGGAATTCAGGAGTTGTAGTCCCAGTGTGACGACTTGGGCTATAAACTGAGAGGCTTTAACCACTTTGAACGCTGCCATGAACCTAAAAATTGTTTTTAGGATTTCTATTAAAATGATAGTTAAGTTAGGCTCTTAAACCGAAGGTAAAATGAGAGGATTGCTTAGGCGAGATATCTTCTCCCCTCACTGGGAATGTGAGAAGGTTGGAACTGGCACCCTCAGATGTAATGAGGCACACTGAAAGCTTTCTTGTAAAGTTAACAAATAGAATGTTTATTAACTCAACCGGCACATCTTAAAGCATAAATGCGTAATGGTTATACAGAATGGTACTAGATCGTGTTGGTTACTTAAGATTGCTTTCTTAACACTTCGTTACAAAACTAGACAGTTCAAAACTTGTCTCTCTAAACTCCCTCACTCTAACATTAAAACTAGACGTGAGTAGTCTTCAACTAACTAGCCTAGTTAGTTCCCTGAGCTAACACTCAGGTTTCCAGAAGCACCCTAGTTACTAACTCTTTCCCAGAGTTTTCCTATAGCTGGCTTCTCTAGAGATGTGAGCTAATCCCTAAGCCCTAGAGATTCCAAAAGCCTGTCAGCTTCACACAGAACTTTTCCTGTCAGTTTTACAAGACAACTGTCTTCTCTGACTGCTCACTCTCAGCTCTGTCAAGAGACTGCTTTCTCTCACCACTCTGACAACCGACTGCTGAATAAGCTATACTTTTCCCCTCTCAACTAGCTCAGCTCCTCCCCTTAGCTCTGAGCCACTCCCATGCAGCTCTCTCTCTCTCTCTCTCTCTCTCTCTCTCTCTCTCTCTCTCTCTCTCTCACTCCCTGAGAAAGATCCAAGCCACTCCCCCTTTCCTGGCTATCCTGTTTTACCATGGATGCCAAACTGCTATGCTGGTCTGGGCCTAGCATAAAATGGTGAGTCCTCACATCCAGCGTCTGGAGGGTCACATAAAATGGCATGGCGGGCTGGGCACAACCCGTCAGCTTTTAAGTTGACCCAGTTGATTTAGGCATTTGTCTTTCATTTACTATCAAAGACATCATCTCCAGACTGGAATCTAGCAGATGTACATGAATAAGCAGGGTGGACCTGCCTTAGACTAAATGTTCTTGGCACTTCTTGTTCTGAGATTTTTAAGTCTCAGAGTTAACCTGAAAGAGCCACTGTTTACTAAACTCAGTTTAGTCCACAATTGGTTCAGCTCTATTAGAACAGCAAAATTTAAAAAGTTGAGCAGCAAGGGATTGGATCCCAAAAGGATGCTTTAAAAAGCAAGACCCATTACGTTCTTGGCCTAAGAAGCAGTAGACTCAGCACCACATTATATAGCATTAAATTATTAGTCTACTCTCAACTGGAGGAACATCTGCTAGAGTTAGACATGGCATTTTTAATTAAAGTCAGCAGCATAAGGAGCTTGTGGTTCATCAGTTCTGCTTTCACCGTATGAATTGCTAAATCCAAAGGGCACTTCTGCAAAAGAGTGAGTCAGGACGTGCTCTCTGGAAATTGAAGTAGAAAAATGGCAAGAGCTAGAAAGTGGCTAAATTGACGGATTATTTTGCATCTTGCAACCCAGCCGATCAATTTCTCCTTGAAACCGTTCCATGGAGAAGCAAAAGAGTTTCAAACTAATTTGGAACTTCTCAACACTTTGCAAGGTTCACACTTTTCACTTTGTATTAGCAATAAGTAGGTGTCTTTTTCGTGGGACAAACGGAAGTAAATAGCTCAATTGATAAATGTATATATTGTGTGTTTGATAGACTTTTCTAATTTACGTAAATATTTTTCTCCGTAGGATAAGGATGGAATTAGTAGATGCAACCAGTAACGGAGGCAGACACCATCCCATGTCCTGCTGGGAGCAATTTAAATGGAACATGAGTGTGCTTTTTCATATGAATCTTCTTTCTGTGCTTTGCTTTTTAATTTGGTGTTTGCAGGCCCTGGTTGCCTCCAATTTGAGAAGCCTGGGGAAGAAATATGGCTTTTCGAAAAAAAGTTTATTGGAGTAGAGGAGTGGTTGGGAGGGAGGGCAGATTCCATTTCTTCATCTTCAGCAAACTCCAATCTCTCCTACCTTGTGCATTTTCCCCCATTAGTAAAATTTGCCAACTTGTCCACATTCTGATGTTAGTTGGACATATTTGTCCCAGTTTTCATCTGTGAAATGTAGGAAGTCATGAACTCAATCACCTTTTAGGGAGTTTCAGGGAGCCAGCCGTGCAAGAGGGGAAATTTTGGGGGCTCCTTTCTCCCTCATTTTTACAGCTATTGAAGTGAAACTTGCTACAGTGGTAGAACACATTTATCACTGTTTACCCATCAAGTTTCAAAACATTTCTGCTATTCATGAATTTTGGGGAATTTTCAAAGTTTTTATTAACAAGATTTTTTTTTTAAAAAACCAACAACCCTGCAAGTTACATGTATCCACAGATTGTTGAGGACTTTTCATTTTTTCCCATTTTTTTAAAAAATAGGTTTTTCTTGAAGTTTTAAAATATATAACATATATAAGGGATTACCCTTACATAAGAGTACACACAGGCCCGGATTAACTGATTGTGGCGCCCTAGGCCACACTCTGGAAGTGCCGCCCCCGCCACAGGGGGCGGGGCTGCTTGCGGGGGGGGGCGGCCGCTTGCGGGGTCGGGGCCGCTTGCAGGGGCGGGGCCGCTTGCGGGGGTGGGGCTGCTTGCGGGGGGCCCTCCCTTCTTGCTCGCGTCAGCGTCAGTCCCGCCCCTCTTCCTTCACTGAAGGAAGAGGGGCGGGGCCGGCACGAGCAGCGAGAAGGGGGCCTAGGACTTCCCTCCACCTCATCCTATCTCGCGTCAGCGTCGGTCCCGCCCCTCTTCCTTCATTGAAGGAAGAGGGGCGGGGCTGGCATGAGCAGCGAGGAGGGGGCGGCGGGACTTCCCTCCGCCCCCTCCTCTCTTGCGTCAGCGTCGGTCCTGCCCCTCTTCCTTCACTGAGAGCAGTGAGGGAGGGAGGAGCTGAGGGGAGCAGAGCAAAAGGGGGGGCACGGGGCGGCCGTGGATGGTGCTTCCGCCGCCGTGCACATGCACACTTTTTTATTTTTTTATTTTTGAATTTTATTTTACTTTGGGGGGGGGTCTGGACCTGCTGCCTCCCCCATGGCTGCCGCCCTAGGCTTTATGGGTAATCCAGGCCTGAGTACACATATAACATTTTGTATATTTTGTACCCCGATGGGTTGTTTCCCATCGGGGAGAATAGAAAGAAAAAGAAACCCTTGTATAGAGTATAAAGTAAGTAAAGATAAAGATAAGAAAAGAGTGAAGGTTCAGAATATTGCCGTCTGAACCTATAGCTGAGTGCTCTGATAGTTGAGGATCTGGTGGTTCTGCAACACTTCATATTGTTATCTTTGGTGGCTATCTATTCATCTTCCTTTCTAAGATCTGTGTTTAAGATCGATTGTTGAGGACTTTTTTTTAAAGACCATGAGAGCGATCTTAAGTTTTTGATACAGTGACACAAGATAACAGGGGATCATCCCCCCCCCCCACTGATTTTAGGGATTTTTAAAAAGGTTTGACAAAAACATTCTTTTTAAAAGAAAAAGGCCACAACAGCTATCTCATTGAATGTCTCTCTTATATTAACCAGTATAAACCAATAGTAACCAATTCTACATTTTCATAGAATCCTAGAGTTGGAGGGGGCCCCCAAGAGCCATCTAGTAGGCATGGTTTCGAACCCAAAAATGGCGATTCTAAAATCAAATGGGGGGGGGGGTTATTAGTAAAAGAAAGACTTACAAAAAAATTTCCAAAAATTTCTAAAATGTAACTTAATGACTAACGAAATAGTTTGTATGCCAGCGCATGCGCATTCCAGATGGTTTTGGCCTACAACTCCCAGAAATCCTAACAGCTGGTAAATTGGCTGGGATTTCTGGGAGTTGTAGGCCAAAACTTGAATAAATCACACTGAATTCTAGATGGGACTCTCCAAATAGGAAGGAGGGAGGGAAGGAGGGAGGGAGGGAGGTATTCTATTCTTGGAAGCAGCAAAAAAAGAGGAGGAGGAGCCCCCCCTCGCTCCTCGCTGCCTCTCTCTCACCCCGATCCTGAGGGAGCGAGGGCCCAAGTTTGCCCAGGCTGAGAGGAAAAGGAAGAGGCCTGAGGCTGTGAGGAATGGTGGGAGTTGAAGTCCAAAACACCTGGAGGGCTGAAGTTGGCCCCTCATGAAGCCTCTTCAAGGCTTTAGATCCTGGCAGGCAGAAGGGGCAGGGAGAGCCGTCCACTCCTCCTGCCCTGCCAGGATCTAAAGCATCAAAGAGTATTGGGGTGAGAAACCAACCTAATGTATAATAGAATGAATGCTACTGTAAGTGCCTAATATTATAAGTAATCCAACTGGTCATATACCTACATTCCATGCACATGCAATAATACAACAGTAATAACAATGGGTATAAGAAGAGGTAAAATTCAAACCGGGCTCATAGAGAAGATTCTGCAGCAAATCCCCCCTCAAAGAATATGTATGTGTGTGCACCCAGGCAGCAAACGCTGTGCCCGGGGTTTTGCCTTTTCCCGGGCTCAGAGAGAAGAGCCTTTTGCAGTTTGCACCCTTGAGGAGGGAGCACAGTCAGAATACTTCGGTTTGAATTTTACCTCTTCTTATACCCATTGTTATTACTGCTGTATTATTGCATGTGCATGGAATGTAGGTATATGACCAGTTGGATTACTTATAATATTAGGCACTTACAGTAGCATTCATTCTATTATACATTAGGTTGGTTTCTCACCCCAATACTCTTTGATGCTTTAGATCCTGGCAGGCAGGAGAGGCAGGGAAGCCTGGAAAATGTAAACAGAGAGGTTTACTCAGAAGTAAATCCACAAAGGAGGGCACTTCATCCAAAGTGCCCTCCTTTGCAGATTTACTTCTGAGTAATCCTCTCTGTTTACATTTTCCAGGCTTCCAGCCGAAAGAAGGAGCGAGTTTAGGGCTTGCCTTGCCATAATACTTATTGGCAAGGGAGGCGGGAGGGTGGTGAGAGAGAAGGAGGGTGCCCCCCCCCTTACGACCTAATAACGACACTTAAGAAAATCCTGGCCCCCGAAGTTCTATAAAGAAAGTCCACTTTCTAAAGAAAGTCCACTTTCTTCCTGGTTGGCGTTCCAGGTGCGGAAATACTCAAAAAAGTAGCATTTCTTACGAATTTCTTACGAATCATTTCATTTTCATAACTTTTTTCTCATGCCTACCATCTAGTCCAACTCCTTTCTTCCAGGCAGAAGGGCACCATCAAAACTCTCCTGACAGATGGCTACTCAACCTCTAAACTAATTAATATGCTTCCCCTAATGAGTTTGGAAGGGACCCCAGAAGAATTTAGTGATTTCTTCTCAGTACAGAGATTTACTTACTGAAAGTATCAGTCAACCCTCCTCTTTGCAGATTCAACAATTTATTGGAAACTCTGGCTGGCTGCTGCTACAGAGGGAAAATAGCTCTCTCCCATCCTGATTAGGGCATTCTGATGTGGAGCAGAATTCTGAGAAATGTAGTTTAGGGCAGGGCTTTTTAAATTTTCTGGAATAGGGCTCCTTACCTTCCCAAACTACATATCCCAGAGTTCTGTGTTTTGTTTCCCAGTGAACTCTGCTCCCTGCTTTCCCTTTCCTAATGGCCAGAGGCCATTAATTTAAAGAGGAAAGACAGCATTTTTTATACTTTGCCTCACTTTTTGCACCAGAAATGTGGCGCAGCTGGCTGGGTGTCAGCTGCATAAGATCTCTACTGACCAGAAGGTCATGAGTTCAAGGCCTGCCTGGGTCGAGGTGAGCTCTCGACCAATTTGTGTAGCTCGTTGTCGACCTTTGCAACCCGAAAGACAGTTGCATCTGTCAAGTAGGAAATTTAGGTACCACTTTGTGGGGAGGCTAAATTTAACTGATTTCTGGAATGTTAAATTGCCTCTATGTCTGTCTAATATATGTTGTATGTCAATGGCATTGAATGTTTGCCTATATATGTGCATTGTGAGTCGTCCTGAATCCCTTGCAGGGTGAGAAGGGCGGAATATAAATGACGCAAATAAATAAATAAATAAATTCTTGTACTGAAAATAAACTAACTTTGAGAGGCTTCTGAGAGTTGCAAAATGCAAATGAAAAAGTATTGGGTAAGTTTCGATTCTTACGTTTTTGGTGTGGGCCATGCACACATGTCAGATATCACCTCCAAAGTATGAATTTAATAAATTTGATATGATTTAGGATGACTAACAAAAAATGCATATCCCTAATAAATAGTCCCAAGATTACACAGTGTGGAGACATAGCAGTTACAGCGGAATTATACCACTATAATTGTCTACTATGAAGCAGTCCCTGGGACCTTCCAGTCCTACTTGAGGCCTCTCATCGGGGTAAAAAAAGATTATACCCTTGCTCAAAGTTAAAATTCCAAATTCAGCAGTTATTTCCTATTTTGATGCTCATTTGAGAGAGTCTCCCTCACCTTTAGGGTCAGTGCAGTCAATAGCAAATTGCAAACCCCTGATTCACTGGCATCTAGTAGACCCCATGAGAGTGAGGCAGAAATCTGCTACAGTCTCCAAGGTGCTGAATTTAGTGGGTGGTGTGGGTTCAACATAATGAATTAGTCTTTTAAAACCAGACTGGAAGGGACTCACCAGCTGACAGACAGGGAGTTCTTGTCTTCTATTGACCTGGGCAGTCAACTGCTTCTCTCCCATGGAGTCAACTGCTTCTCTCCTATGGAGTCAACTGCTTCTCTCCAAGCAGTTGACTCCACATCCTGAAAACCTTTTATAGCATAACTAGCTGTACCCGGCACGCGTTGCTGTGCCCTATTTAGGAGATGCGAGAAAGTCTGAGTATGTAAGGGTTGGAATTGTTGTTAGTTATGGTGTTGTTGGGGCCATGGCTGTGTCATTGTGGGTTGTTCTGGTGGGTGGGATGTTGAAGTCCTGGGGAGTTGTTGGTGTGTGGTGTTGCTGGCGTTCTGTATAGCTTGTGGATATGCAATGTTTTTTGTCATTCCGTCTGCTGTGTTGATGTAGAGGTTGATGCTTGTGTGGTTGGAAGTGAGTGGAGGTACTTGAAATACCATTATCCATGGTGTGTCCTCCTCTGAACTGCAGTCGGATGGGTCATGGAGGGCATTGTGTGCCAAGTTTGGTCTTTATCGGTCTTGGTTCTTGGACACAGTGGTCTGTGGGGAATGATGGGTTGTGAAGTAGTACAAATCCCATTATCCATGGAGGTACTTCAAGTCCCATAATCCATGGTCCACCCTCCTCCAAACTGTAGTAGAATGTAGCGTGGGTCATAGGGGCTCTCTGTGCCAAGGTAGGTTACTGTAAATTCAGGCCATACACAATGTCCCATGAGCTGAGGCCTAGTCAGGAACAGCAAGTTAATGAAGCCTTACTGTCAATTCAGGCCATACACAATGTGCAATGAGCTGAGGCGTAGTCGGGAGAATCAAGTTAATGAAGCCTTACTGTCAATTCAGAGCGTAAACAGCATTCCATTAAGTGAGGCCTAGTCAGCGAAATTAAGTTAATGAAGGCTTACTGTCAATTTTGGGCGTGGTCTGTGATTTGGGTGTTTGTGTTTGTGCCTCAGCCCTTTGCCTTATCCTCTTCTGACAGTTTATTATGGGTCGGAATGTTCATGGTGGCTGGCCAGTACAGGAGTTATGCAAATCCGCCCTTATTGGCAGCCAATCATGTTGTCAGGATGTAGAGGCTGGGAGAGTCGTTGGCAGCCCCGGAGGATGCTGGGAAATGTAGGGTTTTTTAACTCGTTGTTTTGGGGGCCTTTTAGGTTTTGGGTGGGAAAGTTTCTTTGCTACAAACATACCTTGCTTGAGGCCTATTTCTGTTGGCAAGTTTGGTGTTTCTGCGTTGTAAGGTTTCTCTGTTTGGGACGGTCTTTCCATGACGACTCTTCCTTTATATATATAGATTTCCCAGCTTCATCCAGAACAAGTTCTAAAGGAGCACTGGGGGCTGTTAAGGTAAGGGGAAACTCCTCCTCTTTATATTCCTCTTTTCTCCTGTTTGGGACTCAAATCAGCTTACCACAATATAAATAAAGTGTGCAAAAGTTAAGAAGCAATTAAACTGTCAATTAAAAACAATTTAAAAATATAAACCATAAAAGTAACAAAGAAACCAAAGACATTGATTTCCCCCTAAAATCTCAATTAATAAAGGTTTGCCAGAACAAGAAGGCCTTTGTCTGTCTACAGAAAGATAGTCATATTTTCCATATTGTCTTGCTTTCTCGGCTTGTTTCTGGGGTTATTTGGAGTGCTGACTCAGAAATGTGCATTGAGGAGACTGTGCATCAGCTGGAGTTCTTAGATAAAGTTATTTATTTTTATTTATTTATTTATTATTTGGACTTGTACGCCGCCACTCCCCGAGGGCTAGGAGTGGCTCACAATCACATAAAAGCACAACAACATCTTAAATCAGACTTAAAAGTAAGGTTTTCCAGCTTAGCAATCAAAGGCTAAGGTGGGTCTTGCAGGCCTTGTGGAAAAATAGTAAATCCTGCAAGGCCCGCACATCACTCGGAAGGGTATTCCAGATTGACGGCACTACTACAGAAAAGGCTCTGTGCTGGGTCGATGTAAGATGGATAGCTTTAAAGGACGGCACTTCAAGGAGGTTCAGTTGTTCGGAACGAAGTGACCTCTGGGGTTGATAGGGGAAGAGACGGTCCCTTAGATACAACGGCCCCAGACCATGCAAGGCCTTGAAAGTTAACACCATAACCTTGAAGGTGATCCGGTGCTCGACCGGAAGCCAGTGGAGCTGTTGGAGGATGGGTGTTATGTGACACCTCACTGGAGTCCCAGTGAGAAGTTGTGCAGTGGCATTCTGGATGAGCTTAAGTTTCCGGATCACTGACAAGGGCAGGCCAATGTAAAGGGCATTATAGTAGTCCAGTCTTGAGATGACCGTGGCTTGGAGCACTGTGGCCAGGCTGTCTCTGGAAAGGTAGGGGGCCAGACGTCTAGCTTGCCACAGATGGAAATCATGGTTTTCTATAGGCAAGCAGATAGCCTTGGCAACTGGTATAGGGCATATGTTCTGTATCTCAAAAACTAACATTGATATGGAAAACTGGTGCCATTTTGGAATTAGCAGGTCAAATATGTTCAGAAACAGGGCTAACATTTGAGGAAGCAATATGTGTGTTGGCCAGTGTAGTAAGGAGGGAGCCAGTCTAGCCTCTTTGGGAAGGGTGTTTCACCACCGCATCACATTGACAAAGGAAAGCATGGGTGAACTTTGCTTTAAAAGTAGATAATCACTGTCAGATTATTGCATTTTGAATAGCAATTCATGAGTCAGCACAAGATATATTTTCGCAGTTTGAGATGACCTGCAGTGTGACATGTTTGACACCAGATGGCGCTGTCTCAAGACTGCTAAATGGAACCTTGAGGAATGTCAGTTACAAAGTGACAGTTGGGATTTGTCAGTTGGGATTTAATATCTGTGAGGAAAGGATGTTTAGAAAGGTAGCTGTGATGGCTGTTGTTTTTCGATGTTTTGCCAGTTATTGTTAAATACAATTCAATACAAAGTTATATATTTACCTTGTGAATTGAATGAGAGTTTCATTATTCACTCGAACAGAGACTGGAGTTTTTGGGCCGATGGGGAATTAAACTTCTATATTTCTGTTGCCTATCTGCTGTGACATAAATACTCAACGCCGAAGAATCACCCCTCTTCTATTGTCAGCAGTCCCGTTTCGAGTTTTGCCTCCCCATCCCACTCACACATGGAAAGTTAAAAGCCGGCAATACATTCATCTTACATTCATCACAAGGTCAGTATTTTTTTTAATAAGGAGACACAAAAATATCTGAAAACCAAAGCGTCTTATATTAAAGGAGACTGACACCAGTTTAAAACAATTTTTGTCCATGGGATCCTATGGATCTGCCCCAAATCCCATAGGATACAAAAGACAGTGATCCAAGCTAAAACAATTTTTTCACAGGATCCTATTGTTCTGCATCAAACTCCATAGGATACAAGAGGCAGTGATACAGGTTAAAACCATTGTTGATGGTTGAGCAATGAAGCAGGACAGGAAACATCTTTTTTTCAGTTGTAAAGATGTGAGTAAAGTGCTATAAGGGGTAGGGTCTCTGAACAGGATTGTTGACCCATGTTCAGAGCTCCCTCCTTTC
>JARBWK010000002.1:190820326-191051993 GCA_030556195.1 Anolis apletophallus | reverse complement strand
ATGGGCAACTTTAACCAGAATTTCCAAACAGGTTGCACTATACCCAAAAAGTTATGTGAAACATTTTATCCCAATCCTAATCGCCCAACAGTATATTAAAAATTACTATTTTCATATGAAACATTGGATTTCTCTAGAACAGTGTTTCCCAACCAGTGTTCCGGGGAACACTAGTGTGCCGTGAGTGATCATCAGGTGTGCAGTGGGAAATTGGAACCTCCAGGAAGGGGGGGGGGGAGAGAGTCTAGTGTGTTGAAGTATAAAAACCCTAAGAAACCTACCTTGATAAAGGCACAAAATTACAAACACCCCCCTCCCCACCCATTGTCTACTTGGTCTCTCCCTCTCCATGCATTGGGAAGGCCTGCCTCCCTTTCCCCAAGTAGAGACCTCCTCTTGCCTCCTGGGGATTCTGTGTGGGAAGTTTGGCCCAGTTCTATCATTGGTGGGGTTCAGAATGCTCTTTGATTGTAGGGGAACTATAAATCCCAGCAACGACAACTCCCAAATGTGAAGGTCTATTTCCCCTGAACTCCATCTGCATTCATATTTGGGCATATTGAGTATTCATGCCAAGTTTGGTCCTGATCCAACATTGTTTCAGTCCACAGTGCTCTTTGGATTATAGGTGAACTACAACTCCAAAACTCAAGGTCAATGCCCACCAAACTCTTATAGCATTTTCTCTTGGTTATGGGAGTTCTGTGTGGGAAGTTTGTGTCTTTCTGCCATTTCTGCCAGGATATCTATGTTGAGTTCATTGAAACAGACCCAGGTTTCACACTGAGTGTATAAATACATTTTAAAAACATATTAGCTATATGTATTACTGTGTTAGAGTGTCATTTTGTGTCATTTTGGTTGGTGGTGTGCCCCAGGATTTTGCAAATGTAAAAAGTGTGCCGTGGCTCAAAAAAGGTTGGGAAACACTGCTCTAGAATGTCAGTGGAAATGTTGGTGTGCTAATATTGACAAAGGCAAATTAAAATAACAAAAAGACATGAGATTGTTGCAGAAGAGGTACAGATCCAAGTATGCATGATTGATGCAGTTAGAACAGATCCTTAAGTACGTAGGGCATCAAACAAGGTCCATGAAGGAAGCAGATGAAAGTTCTATGTCAGTGACAGAGTGTGTTCATGCCATTCATGATGCTATAAGCTCGAATATCTACTTATGTGTATACATGTCCGACAAAACTTTTTTTTTCTATAGCACGACATGCAACAATTCATAGGTGGATGACAAAAGACAGGGTAGAGCTCTGCTTTAGATTCTCAGCATACTTTAGAGGGCCATAACCCTCCCTTGCAGCACCAGCTCATGCAACAACAGCTACAACAGCTATCATTGTTGCTGTTGTCATCTCAAATGTCTTGAAAGGAGGCACTTTCACCATCATTTTGGGCCTACCTGGGCCATTATAGACCTCACTGAGACCTTTTAAACAAGTAAGTAAGTGGAATTGTCATGCCCCAGCCTGACTCTAGCCCTCAGCAAGACTCACACTATGTTAAATCTAAAGCCTCAGAGAGGCCTGAAAGGCCTGAAAGCAAGATGCTGCAGAGGCCTCTAGTTCACCAAGCATTCATGGGCACCCACAGCCCTTCTAATTCCCAGACCAATAAGAAGGCCTGGTACCACGAAGCGGTTGTGCCTCCCCAGGGGCGGTCTAAGGTAATTTTAAATGGTAGGCAAACATTATTTTGGTGCCCCCCCAAAAAAACATTATTTTGCCGCCCCCCATGTAAAACAAATATACAATTATAATATCACAATACGATTAGTAGTATTATATTGTATCAATGTATATACAATATATTATACCATACTCATACTATATTATATCATAATTATATTATACTACATGACAATATAATTATATTATAATATATTGACATTATAATATAATGTAACATTCTATTATATTATTATAATAAAATAATAACATTATTTATTTCAATAAAATTATCCTCTACTAAATATTTTCATTACTCCTATAAAACTCAAATAACCCAAAATAAAGTAAAATAAAATATTATATATTACTATTTTGTACAATACCACTATACTGCAATATTGTTTGTAATATTACATGTAATATAAAATATATCATTATTCTATTGTTATATTGTATTTGTATTATATTGTATGACAATATTAAGCAGAACTGTATAATAATCAACAAGAAATGCAATGTAAATGCATCAAAATCAGAATATATTACCTATCACCCGACTCATAATTCATAGGAGTCTCCCATAAGTCCAAAATTAGGATCCCAATGTAAATGTAAATGTCTGAGGAACATCGGCAGGGCCAGGATGGCGCCCCATGCGGCCAGGATGGCGCCCCCTTCCCAGATGGCGCCCTAGGCGGCCGCCTACTTGGCCTATCTTGTAGGACCGCCCCTGTGCCTCCCAAAAGTCCAGATGTCTTCACTAACGAGCTTACATTCCAGCCACAGCCGAGAGGCCCGGGAGGGGCCAGCCCCACAAGCAAGCCTGGGAAGAAGCTCCAACGCAGCTTGCGTCTTGAAGGGGGAAAACCTACTTAAGCTGCTTCCCTTTGGCTCGAGGCATCTCTCGCCAATGTTTAGCTTCAAGCCAAGCCTTCACGGAACCTTGTCTGGGCCATTGGGCCTTCCAGCTTTTGGACTCTGTTTGCCAAGTCTTTGTGCCAATAACTTATCCCTGGATTTAGCCCATTGGGGCATCAAGACTCTTTTTACCTTTTTGATCCTGTTTACTATTGGACCATTGCTTGCAATACCCTGATGCTTGGGAGCATCACTGGACTATATTTCTATCTACTTTGCTCTATTCATTTATTCTAAATAAAGCATTTAATTATGGCTGGTCTCAAGTGGTTTAAGGTGCAACAGGAATTGAGCTTCTTGTTCACTTAATGTTTCAAAAAAGTTGGAACCCAAAATGTGGTAGATATGATCCCTACACCACTTAAAGAGCATTTGGGGGCAACCCGGTTTATTTGTCTGGTAAGACACTAAGGTCATTGCCCCAGTGTGGAAATGTACTTCACATTCCCTAGAGGGCAATGTGGGCCCCCCCCCCCCCCCCCGTTTGACCTTATCTGTATAGCCCTATTGGGTTGTATGTACTCCCGGTTCTCTGAGCTTGGCTGATTTGGAAAATGTCAGCCAGCTCTTTAATAAATTCTTCAGATCTCATTGCTGGAGGACTGTATAATCCCAAGGCATGCACAGTCTGACTGTATAAGTTTAAATTTTCTGCAACAAATGTGTAACAACCTGGTAGTTACTGAGCATCCAGAACAAATTGCCCTAAGCTACCTCTAACACTGCTGGCACAACTGTTTACTCCTTTGCTTTCATGGCATGTTATGAAATGAATCTATACAAAGAACGAAAACATCTACAGTTCCTGGGAGATAACAATTACCTAACAACTAAGAGAAACGTGATCATGTGTGAATAAGGCATGATGATCTCATTTCACTAAATTCCATGTGATGAATCGTTTTGAGGGGGAAATGGATATAAGCTCTAGACTGCTAAATGGTGGTTTATTGTAAATATTTCTGAGTGTTGGTTGACTGATTGAATTGAATGAAGTGTCACATATGACTAGAACACATTTCATTTGAACCTTTGGCTGAAACCTGGATGAAATCCATCTCTTTGTATTTTGTTACGTATGTAGACAGCCACTGAAAGGTCCTTTGGTGATTTCACTTTGACCCAATTTTCTCTACCAATTATCTCACAGGATTGACTGTCAGGGATGGAAGCCAACAAGGATAACTCATTCTACTAAACCATGGGAAAGAAAGTGGTTTGGAGCAAGAAAAACAAACTTGCTTGACTTTTGGAGTTCCCTTATCACAGGCATTATTCATAACTATAAAACAAAGACAACTGTGATGCAGCTGGTTAGGAGATAAATAGACTGCCAGGAAAGGTAGACAAGTAAATCGATCACCTGTACCGCTCAGGCATAGCCTGGATATTAATGCTGGGACTCTACACTTTAGTGCCTCAAAATTGTTAGGGACATTTGAAAAGAATACTTTTCAAGGCGTTCAAAACTCCAAGGAGTATCTAAAGTTTGTAAATTTAAAATGTTAAGTAACATTTGCCATTATTATTGAAAGCAAGCAATTCTTCATTACAGTCCAAATAATCAGCAAGTTGTTCTTATCGCTATAATTGTTGTTTTACTTAATTTTAATTGTTATAATAAATATAATGACTGCTTATTATTGTTGCTGTTATTGACAACCTGTGAAGCACAGGGATTCAAAACTCAAAACAAACACAGTGAAAGACATTTGCAAAGACATAAGTAAAATACTTTAACGCAAATAAAATGCAATTAAAGTATCCATAGATTTTTTAAAAAAAACAAACAATTTAAAACAAAGCCATAAAAATACCAAAGATAAAAATGAGCAGAAGTGAACCCATGAATGGGAGACCATTTGACATGCATTGTGGCAAGTCTGGCAGAACCTGGTGTAGGACGTGGAAAACCTTTCGTCCCATGTCCACATCGCCCACCATCCCCCTCACCTCATCCAATGAGGGAAAGCACCCACTGCCAGACTTCCCCACATTGTTTTCAGTGCAACATGGGTAGCTTCCCATGTTGCTAACGTTGCCTCCTATGCCAATTTCACCCCTGTTCAAGCTCGGAGCCCCACCGGATGTAGATCAACATTGTGTGATGGGAGCTGGAGAGCTCTGTGCCTAAAGAGGGGTGAAATTGGCATAGTATGAGCAGTTTTGCCCATCAGATAAGTCTATCTCTCTGTCATGTGATCTTCAATCTTTCTACCTGCCTCCCAGTTTACCAAGCTTTACACAGTCCAACACCCATTTTTCCCTTGATGTCTTGGTTTTTAGGCCTGTCCCTGGAATTATTTTGAGGATTGATTCAGAAAATTGCACTGGACAGACTGCATAAACATTAATTTCTCAAATATGGTTATCATGGTTTTCTATGGGCAAACAGATGGTGACTGACATATGTTCTGCATCTCAAAAACCAGAGCTGATGTAATTTTTGGAATCAGCAGGTCAAACATATCTAGAAGCAGGGCGAACACTTGAGGCACCAAAACGTGTTTTGGCCAGTGTTATAATCTCTTCCAATGAGTCATATACAACACGATAAATCAAAAGTAAGATAGCTTCAGTTTGGCTCTTAAGGAGAGTTTAGGTTTGATTTGCTCTGGAGTTCATTTACTGTATTTGCCTTTTCAATAAACTATGGTATCGATAGAGCTCTCCTCCAACAGCACCACATTTCAAATGCATTGATTCTTTTTCTTCACTGTCTAGCTCTCAGAACTACACATAGAAATCTCCTTAGCATCACCAGATGCAGAAACACAGTTTAGTTTTCAATGAAGAATGATAAACAGAATGATAGAAAGCTAGGAGAAAGTCCAAATTTGTCCACCATTATCATCTCTACAGAATCATCTGATGGAGCTCTTTCAGGTGGTCAAACGCTTTCTCAGGAGAGAAAGCAATGAACTTCTAGGTAGCCATTGGTGACTGATTTGCATTACAATTTGCAGGTTAAAATGGTCCTGTCCATTCCAACTTGAAAGTGATTCAGTTGATGGCCTGTAGTTATCTAGTTGCAATGGATATTTTTTTCCATTTTTCCCAAAGAGAAAGATACTTAGAGTGGTCATGTGTGCTTTACTCTTATCCTTCCTGACTTCTAAAAGCAGTTGTGAGCATACACTTTGACCAAAGAATAATGCTATGGTTTGGGACCTTACCAGATAAATTTCAACAGGGATGGCATGTCCCAAAGAAACAGGGAGGAGGTAGCAATTGAAAGGAATATGTGTAAGTTACACAGCCTTGGGGAGTGAGTTAAGAAATAAAAGCTTAAACTATAAAATCACATAACTTTCACATAATCACATAAAAGCACATAACTTTCAACATTTCAGTGTGGTGAAGTCATATTTATTTATTGCAGGTTGTAAATGTAGTTGATATTTATGTATATGTAAGTATTTTGTAAGGGTGGAACTTCGCTAACCCTAAGGGGTTAACAGTAAAATTATCTGGCAGAGCTTCCAAGAACCTCCGTTACCATGGAAACTGGGGGCGGAGCCTGCAGATGGCTTTAGAATCCTCGGATTCAAATATTTTCAGTTGGTGGCTAACTGCAAACGCAGAAGGGTGTATGAGAGAATTAGGGAGTCTGTTTAGCCAGCTTTCAGCGTGGTTTAAAAGACTGGGTTTATACTAAGCCTGACTCTACTCTGGGAAAGGGTAGTAGTGTAGGTGTGTAGACTGCTAAGGAAGCAGTGGCTGTTAATGACCAGCAGAGTGTGTTTATACTGCTGAGTTATTAGTCTTAGGAGTGCAGTAGCTTTGTGTTAGACTGTATCTCCATAGTTAGCATCTTGTAACCTTAAGAAAGTACCTCTGAGTAGATTGTAACCACCCAAGCTCTTGAACTCTTGAAACTCTCCAAGCTCGAAACACTGTTTAAATAAACTTGATAGTTCTTTGATAAAAATATCTATTCTGGTGATCCTTTCTCCCACAAGCCTCGAAACACCTCTTTCTTAGTGGGTAGCTCAGTAAAATAAATGGTGGCAGCAAGTAAAAGTTAAAAGAATCCTTACATATTGTAGTGGCATTGGTAGTATATTCTGCTCTGTCACAGTCCTGAGTTTGAATCCTCACATTCTCTCCACACTTAATACACAAATTCAAATTCAGCTCAATCACACAATTGGCTGTACGTCAGATCCTTACACAGATAAAACCATAACACAATTGGACAAGACTCAACACAGTGCCATCAAGACAACAAACATTATTAGCGAGGGGGGAAATCGATTTAGGAAGGGGTAGAGGCATTTGATTTTTTTTCCAAGTCAACTGGAATGGGCAACATTTTGCCCTATTTCTCCTTTCCTCCTGCTGAGCTAATTCAGTGCATGCTCCGTTTGCAGCAGTTGAAATAAATGGAAGATGAAGGGAGAAAGTGGGGGAGGAGAGAGAAACTGGGACATTTTAATAGCAAGAGCAAGAGTGGGATGATAGGTGATAAATCAGGACTTGCCCTACCAAATTCTTACCATTGGAGGGGAGGAATAGAAAAGGTGATTTAGAAGAGAGAGAGAGAGAGAGTTAAAGATATCATTACACATGCTTGGAAAAATAGCTACAGAACTAGGGAAGAAAATGAATGGCATTTCTTTTGGACTGGTAGTTTTCAAAAGAGGTGGGGGGAGGGGGTTAAACAAGCAGAACTTTTAAGAAAAAGGCCCTTTGAAAGTAGTCAAACAGAACTAATTTGAAGTGTTGCTTTCCAATATGTGTTTTCCCCCCATATTCCATCCAAAGGTCACATAATAATGGCTTCCATTATTTCATTTACCACTTGCTATTTTTCTACATAGTCCTTTCAATATATCAGGTCAGGTTTCCCAATGTGAAACCAAATGTAAATTTAATGAACCCAGAGCAACTACAGTAAAATTCGGTATTTAGGAAAACTCCTATAATTCTTTTTCAAAAATCTGAAGTGATAAGGTCAGATGAAAGGATGCATTTTTGCAAATGCTACCCTTTAAAACTGGGCAGAATGAGTCAGCTGGGGAATTTTGAAGAGCTTAGTGATAATATTAATGACACTCTTCCATTTTTTCAAAAAAGGTCCTTCAGTGATTTGAGGCATGTGTAATCAGTCTGTCTCAAATACTGTGTTCCCATAAGGCAACTTAATGGATCCAGTAAAACCGTAACAACTGCACATCTTGTCTTCCAACTGGCAACCTTCCTTCATCAGTTTTCTCTTGAACCAGTGGTTCTCAACCTTCCTAATGCCATGACCCCTTAATGCTGTTCCTGATGTTATGGTGACCCCCAACCATAAAATTATTTTTGTTGCTACTTCATAACAGTAATTTTGCTACTGTTATGAACCATAATGTAAATATCTGATATGCAGGATGTATTTTCGTTCACTGGACCAAATTTGGCACAAATACCTAATATGCCCAAATTTCAATACTGATGGGGTTGCGGGGATTGACGTTGTCATTTGGGAGTTGTAGTTGCTAGGATTTATAGTTCACCTACGATCAAAGAGTATCCTGAACTCCACCAACAAAGGAATTGAACCAAACTTCGCACACAGAACTCCCATGATCAACAGAAAATACTGGAAGCAATTGGTGGGCATTGGCCTTGAGTTTTGGAGTTGTAGTTCACCTACATCCAGAGAGCACTGTGGACTCAAACAATGATGGATCTGGACCAAACTTGGCACGAGTCCTCAATATCCCCAAATGTGAACCCTGGTGGAGTTTGGGGAAAATAGACCTTGACATTTGGGAGTTGTAGTTGCTGGGATTTATAGTTCAACTTCAATCAAAGAGTATTCTGAACTCCACCAATGATAGAATTGGGCCAAACTTCCCACACAGATCCCACAGGACCAACAGAAAATACTGTTTTCTGGTGGTCTTTGGCGACCCCTCTGACACCCCCTTGTAACCCCTCCAGGGGTCCCAACCCCCCAGGTTGAGAAACACTGTCTCGAACCATTCTGATTCCAACTTAAGTATATTTATTTTTCTTCTACCCTGGTTAGGCTTCATCTGGAGTACTGTGTTCTCTTCTGGTGTCTCATATTAAGAAGAATAAAAACAAGTTGGAGCAGGTTCAGAGTAGAGCAACAAGGACAATAAGAAATATGGAGAAGAAAACATAGGATGAGAGCATAGGTACTGGACTTTGTTCGGCTTGGTGAAGGCAAGACTGAAGGGTGACATGATTTCTCTCTTTAAATACTTCAAGGCTGGCACAAAGAGGAGGGAACAGTCTTGTTCTCAGCTGCCCCAGAGGGTTGAACCAAGTGATGTGACAGTAGATTTTGATTGGACATTAGAAAAAACTCCTTAACTGCAAGAGTAATTGTGCCTTGGAGCCAATTGCCTAAATAAGTGGTGATCTCTCTCTCTCTCTCTCTCTCTCTCTCTCTCTCTCTCTCTCTCTCCCCCCTCCCTCCCTCTCTCTCTCTCTAGATACCTTCAGAAAGAGATTAAACAGTTGACTGTTGGGGATGATGTAGCTGTAGGTTCTGCGCTGAACAAGAGGTTGGACTCAATGGCTCACATGGTTCTTTCCGACTCTTATAGTTCTGCGAGTCCTTGCCATTACTTTCCAGGCTATTGGCACTATCTATCTCACGTTCTACCACATATGAAGTCATATGATGAATCTGAGGCAGGGCCGGCCCCTCCCATTCCGCCAACTACGCGGCCACGTAGGGCGATGGCACCTGGGAGGGGCGCCACCTGGGAGGGCCGCCCTGCCCCCACCACTGTGCCTCTGCAGCCAGCCGCTGCTGGGTGGAGGCGTGCTCGGGAGCTAGTGCTGCCCGTGCTGCGCCTCCGTCGCGCTGGCGTGCGCGCCCGCTGCGCGGGACACCCTCACGCAGCCGCGTGGGATGCACTCGCGCGGCCACGCGGGACGCCACCACGCATGCGCACCACCGTGCGGGCGCACTTGTGCGGCTGGGCA
The DNA here is from genome assembly GCA_030556195.1 of Anolis apletophallus. NCBI lineage: Eukaryota > Metazoa > Chordata > Lepidosauria > Squamata > Anolidae > Anolis > Anolis apletophallus. Next base: position 191,042,443 of record JARBWK010000002.1, on the reverse strand, counting down.
GGACGCCACCACGCATGCGCGGCCGGGTGCGTGAGGGCGTCCAGGAGCCATGGGGGGGCGCCAAAATAAGGTTTGCATCCCCCCCGGAGAGGTAAGGCCGCCCCTGATCTGAGGATAAAGTGTATGGGGCTATCAGGTTGAAATGCTGCTTTTAAAAGGTAATTTATCATCTAACTCATTTTGAGGACAAATACCAAATTACCATTACAAACTATATTCCTTGATATTTTATAATGCTTTTAATTTTAAAAAAGCATTACAAAATGTTCCTATTTCTGAATAAAATTCATTATAGTTTAGTGCAAGTGTGTGAGTGTACATATTCATTCATTTATTTTGATTACAAGTAGGGACTATATTTTATATAAAAAAGAAGTAACAGTGTTTCCAGTCATCATGTTCTTGTTTACACACCCATTTGCTCCAAAATACTTTGCTACATGTTACATGTAATGTTCCTTATTTGTAATGTGTCACATCCAAGTTCTGATGGTGCTTTTGTAGAAGAAGAGGCATCAATATGTGAGAAGTCTGATGTAGGTTCATGTTTATAGTAAAAAAAAACAACCGATCACCTTTCTTGACACAGGTAGTGATTCAGATCCAGTATCATCATCAGGGTTGGTGCCACCTAATACAGTAACTCATTATGTCACACTACTTCTCTTTCCAGATATCCGCTACAATATCATACCAAACTATACCATAGTATTGCAACTATAATACCAAAAGGAATTGAGAAACTCACCAGCTACTGTATATCATTGAATAATAGACACCATTGCATAATAATTGCATCACTTTTGAGGGAGGAAAAAATTGTATTTTGCTATTCCTTGCATAAAGGTTGCACCCTTAATTCACTCACTCCAGCCAGGCCAAGCCCCACAGGGAACGTGAATCCCCCCTCCCCAGTAATAATAACCTCTAGACTCAGAAGTAAACAGACTCAAAAGTGGAATGGGCAGATCAAAAGATAACCTGGCTAAATGGCCCACAATGCCCAGGCACGGATTACCCATAAGGCCAACAAGGCCATGGCCTATGAGCGCAGGCCTAGGAGGGTGCCAAATCACGGACCCAACCCCCCCTTTCTCCTCCTTCCTTAGGCGCGGTGAGGAGGAGGAAGAGGCGGAGGGAAGCCGCGGCGCCTCTTCGCGAGCGCTGCGGCCTCTCTGCCTCCTCCTCCGCCATGTTCCTGGGTGCCGCAGCGGCCGCCCGGGGGGTTCACTTCCTTCCTCTTCCTTCTCCGAGGAGGAGGAAGGAAGGGAAGCCCCCGGGGCCGCTGCCACGCATGCGCAGTACCCAGGAACAAGGCAGAGGACGCTGTGGCGCTCGTGCCCTGCCGCGCATGCCCGGAAGCGCCCCCACCCCCAGGGGCAGGGCTTCCGACGTGTAGCCTAGGGTGCCAAAAGCAGTTAATCAGGGCCTGACAATGCCCTACCTCATGGACAGAGGAACAATTGAACAATTGTTTAAGCTACAGACAACATGGTTACTGTTGTCTGTTTTTGGTGTAAAATTATTTAGCTGCTTGTGTTTCCTCTGTTTTATCAAATTTACAGTGAAGACATCTGCCCTTGCATTGGACATGCATATTCGGCAGCAGAGAAGCAAATGTCTTCACTGTATCTGTAAATCTGATAAAACAGAGGGAACACAAGCAGCTAAATAATTTTACACCAAAAACCACCTACTACAATGCAATCTAAGCCCTGCCCTATGCACAATGGAGCACCGGGAATGTGGCGCAGCTGGCTGGGAGTCAGCTGCATAAGATCTCCACTGACCAGAAGGTCATGAGTTCGAGGCCTGCCCGGGTCGGGGTGAGCTGTCGACCAATTGTGTAGCTCGTTGTCTGTCTATATATGTTCTTTGTCTATGGCATTGAATGTTTGCCTGTATATGTGCATTGTGATCCGCCCGGAGTCCCCTGAGTCCCCTGTAAATAAATAAATAAATAAATAAATAAATAAATAAATAAATAAATAAATTCTCTCAGTGACACCAGAGGCACTCCAAGTGGCCAGCTTCTCGTCAAAGAACATTTACCATAATGCCAAGTTTCTTTCTTTGTTTGTGTTTTGAAATGCATTTTAACTGTACCCTCAACTTGCTTCTGGCACTATAGATAAATCAGTTTTATACTTGATTTAATTATGCAATGTTTTTGACACAAAATAAATAAATCACCACATCATAGTTGCACCCTATCCCCCAAATGGGGGGTGCATGCGACTATTTTGTGGCGAAATGTGGTATATTTTAAAAAATCAGTAGCAATGAAAATAATGTGCACTTGTAGTACATGATTCAAATATTATTGTAATTGGGTAATAATGTCACTGGAGTGGATGCACACATTTTGAACATCCAAAGGTTCAAAAAGTAAATTAACATAGAACTTCAGCCTTCTAGGTATGCTATCACAATACAGGTAAACTGGGCTTACAAAAATGTTTTTGGGCTTATATCTTGCAACAAGGATATTTCAATTACTTTTCTACTAAAAACTGCACAAAATGTTATAGACACTCATTTCGGTGTCACCCTCTCGGATGGCGTCTCATGGTGTGATTTTCACTCCCCGCACTCACTAGTCATGCCACTATTGGCGTTTGGTATTTCAGACTCATGGGTCATTTTTACACTACACAATTATAGTCCAAGAATTCCACAGATTTTGTGGTTGCTTAGCAACTTCTGCCGATTCTTGTTGTGCAAAAATGGCCTGAGGCTCATTGTGGTGAAGAGCAGTCTGAATCGAGCTAAGACAAACTCTAATTCCATTTGTCTCCTTGCCATTTCAGAAAAGCTATGCCCGCTATCCTACCTCCTAATTTGGAAACTGAAGATGTCCCTTGCATTGTCATGTATATGTTGGAAATGGCATAAATGCACTAAAAACAAGGGAAGAGGGAACTTTGACCAGTTGTGTTGGTCATGTAACCGGAAAACCATCAGCACCAGCTGAAATATCCTCTTCTTTACAACCATTAGAACGGGGCTGCTCACACTTTTTCATCATGCGAGCGACTTATAAAACAACCAAGTCAAAATGATCTACCTACCCACTATATCCAGAGAGCACAATGGACTCAAACAATGATGGATTTGGACCAAACTTGGCATGAATATTCCATATTCCCAAATATGAACACAGATGGAGTTTGAGGGAAATAGACCTTGACATTTGGGAGTTACAGTTTCCGGGATTTATAGTTCACCTATAGCATTCTGAACCCCATCAATGACAGAATTGGGGCAAACTTCCCACACAGAACTCCCATGACGAATAGAAAATACTGAAGAGGGAACTGACTTTTCGTTCTGGGAATTGTAGTTCACCCAGAAACGACATTGATGAGGAGCTTGGCAAGGGGCGAGGGCTGGGAGGCAAAGGCTCCCTGAAGAGCCAGCCCATTCAGGAGCCCTCCTCCCAGCTCTGCCCCTCCTGAACTTGGCAGGGGGCGAGGGCCAAGCAAGCAAAGGCTCCACAGATAGCCTGGGTATGCGGGGAGCCCTCACGTGCGCCGTTACCTCTAAGCTCCTCTTCCCGACTTCCCACAACCCTGTGGGAAGAGCAGAAGAAGGAGCTGACCAGGAGTTCCTAGCTGTTTGGCTCCTAATTTCCAACAGACCTCACAACCTGAGGATGCCTGCCATAGATGCAGGCAAAAGGTCAGGAGAGAATGCTTCTGGAACATGACCAGACTGTCCGGGAAACTCACAGCAACCCAGTGAGTCCGGCCATGAAAGCCTTCGACAATAATATAAAGACACACTTGTTTAACTTTATCCAAAACTAGGAATGCTTTTTATTTTTTGGGGTGGAGATTTCAAACTGACCCGAATATAAACAATGACTTTCTCCTTTGCATTGCAAGGAAGGTCAGGGTGATTAGGGCTATTGGGAAGAGTAGGAAGGAAGAAGAGGGGAAAGAAAAATGTCAAATGCTGAGCTTTAGAAAAGTTCGCAGGAGCTGGGGAAGGAAGGAAGGAAGGAAGGAAGGAAGGGGGAGCGAGAGAGAGGAGAGAAGAAAAAGAGAAGGAAGGAAAGACTAAAGAGAAGAAAGGATGAAAGAGTGGAAGGGAAGAAAGGAAACGTCTCCAAAGGCTTTCCAAAGAGGAGAGAGGCATGCATGCTTTCAGTCTCAGCCAGCCTCTTTTGCAAAAACCCTTGGACGGTTCATATGTCTCTCTCTCTCTCTCTCTCTCTCTCTCTCTCTCTCTCTCTCTCCACAAGCCACCTCTACACCCGCCTTCCTTCCTTCGACCCTCCATCTCCCTTTTGTGTTGGGAGAGAGAGAAAACACACGAGAAATCTTGTGAGAGTTGCTTCTGTGACTTGAAGTTTTGAAATCTCTTCCGCTGCGATCTACCAGTACTGTCTCCACGATCGACCGGTAGATCGCGATCGACGTAATGAGCACCCCTGCATTAGAGGTATAGACGATGTCTCCAGTTTTCAGTCTCCATACCTCTTTGGTTGGCGAATGTGCAGAATCCTCATATACGTTCCATCCCTATATATCTATCCCTGGAGATATGGCCTTTCAAAATACAGAATGCTGTAGTGCTTTAAGCACCTGCTTTGGGAGACTTCTGGCTTGTTGACCAACCAAGGAAGAATATAGGCAGGCTGGGTAACCCAGAGACTCAGGCCCCTTCTACACTGCCATATAAAATCCAGATTATCTGCTTTGATAATCTGGATTATATGGCAGTGTAGAAGGGGCCTCAATGTTATTCCCTCCTTTCCTATAGCTGTTTTGTTTGTTATTATTAATTAATTAATAAATTATTTGGACTTGTACGCCGCCACTCCCCGAGGGCTCGGAATGGCTTACAAACATAAAAACATCACAGGAGTAAAAATCACATATTAACTAGACCATGAAGATTTCCTAGCTTAGCAATCAAAGGCTAGCTGGAAAAGGTGGGCCTTGCAGGCCTTGCGGAAAGAGAGTAGATCATGCAAAGCCCACACATAGTGATGTTCCAGAATGATGGTGCTACTACAGAAAAGGCTCTGCGCCAGGTCGAAGTGAGGCGGATTGCTTTAAAAGTTGGCACTTCCAGGAGATTCATTTGTTTGGATCAAAGTGACCTCTGGGGTTGGTAGGGGAAGAGACAGTCCCTCAGATACAGCGGCCCCAGACCATGCAAGACCTTGAAAGTTAACACCATCACCTTGAAGGTGATCTGGTGCTCGACCGGAAGCCAATGGAGCTGCTGTTATGTGACATATCACTGGAGTCCCAGTGAGATGTCGGGCAGCAGCATTCTGGACGAGCTTTAGTTTCCAGATCACTGACAAGGGCAGGCCAATGTAAAGGGTGTTACAGTAGTCCAGTGTCAAGATGACCGTGGCTTGGAGCACTGTGACTGTTATTAGGTGTGTGCAATTTGGCTAAACCTCATGTCATTTTCAGTGTCTGGATTTTGACCTCTCCCCCCCACCCCCACCCCCAATTCAATTTTTGAGAGCCTCCCAAATTCTGGTGGGCAAATTCCGGTTTTTCATCCAGCATCCAAAAGATACATTTTTGCTTCGGGAAAATCTGGCTCATTGGTTACAATGGGGAAACTTCACAGGCTCCCCTTTCCGTCATTTTCATATCCTTCAACTAGACCTGGGTTTAAGGCATCAAGCTTAAGAAACCACCCTTACTGGAATCCTTTCTCCTTATATCCTTCAATAACATCTGGGTTTAAGGCATCAGACTTAAGAAACCACCCTTTCTGGCATCATTTCTCCTCAACACCCTTTCAATGAAGCTGATTTAAGGCACCCCTTTTAAACACTTATTTCAGTGGGAGCCACACCACCTGAAGGAACATTTAGCCCTACCTCACATTTGAAGCTTGTGTCATAAGAACAGTGGCAGTTTCTTAAGTGTATAGAAAGTAAACCCTTATTGAGTCAAAAAGCAAGGCAAATGATGCAGAGCTACAAGCGGCATTTAGATCACCAGAGGACTGGAGTAGGACCTGTTTCTCTCATAAGCCTGCTCACAACAGAAAAATGGATGCCCAGTATGAGGAACTCACCCATTTAAGGCAGGGCTCAGACCAGCCTGGCAGTTTTGCAGATAGAGCAGCCAGGAGAAGGGGGAGTGATTGGGAGCCTTCCCTGGGAGGAGTTAGAGAGAGAGAGCTGCCTGGGGAGGAGCTCTGAGTTAAGGGGAAGAGCCGAACTACTGGAGGGAGGGAGAGAGGGCTTATCTGTCAGTTCTTAGCAAGCTCTCCAAGAGAGAGGAGTAGTTCTTGACAAGCTCTCACGGAGAGAGGAGTGTTTTGTGTCACACTCTCACAGAGAGTGGAGAGTTGCTGACAGCTCCTGGTCAGAACTCATTAGAGTATTGAGCCTCTGTATCAAAGCTCTGTTTTAGAGTATTGAGCCTCTGTATCAAAGCTCTGAAGTGAACTATCTAGGATAGTTGTTTTATTAGATAGCTCACCACTAGTTTAGATATTAGTGGGAGTGAGTTCTAGTTCAGACAAGTTTCGCACTGTCTGTGTAACATTGAACATCTAAGAAGTAAGCATTTAGCTGTAACCATCACGCTGTTGAACTATCTGTTAATTAACCATACGCTCGTGCCTCATTAGAAGAACCACTACAATCTGTGCCTGTTAAGTTAATAAACGTTTAACTTATTAACTTTAAAAGAAAAGCCTCTGTTGTGCTCTTTCCATCGGCTGTGTGATTCTAGTTCGAGCGTCTTTCACGTTCCCCATTTCCAGAAGAAGTTTACCTCAGCCTCCTTTTAGTTTAATGTGGTGAAGATTACTAGAGCCTAGCTGAAGGGTTGTTTTTGATAAGAAAATCCTGGAATTGATATTCTAGGTAGGTGGTAGCATACCAAGAAGAATTTTCAAATCCTCCAGACTTTATTTTTAAGAACCAAGTCGTCACACCCAGCTTGGCTAAAAGACACTTCATAGCTTACATTTGTTCTGATTGGCTCACAGGGAAACCCCATGCGGTCATGTGGCTGCCTCATCTCCCTCCATGTGTAACCGAATGATACTGAAAGTAGCCATGGTCAGCAACCACGTGGTCTGTTGCGACCAGAAAAAAATGGGGGAAGTGCCCGCACTGTTATGATTGGCCAGAGCAGCCAGAGCCTATTTTGAAAAATGTGTGCACAGCTCTAGTTGTTATACTGTAATAAACATTTGCTGCTGGAGGAAAGCATTGCTGCTGCCTGCGGGGCAATTGCTGTGAAGATTAGACCCAGTAAAAAGCTAAAATGTGAAATTCACAATAGTTAAGTGCAGGATTTCTCTTCATTTCACATATTTTCCTTTGCATGGAATAACTGTTTTTGTTTAGCTTCAACAAGTTAAATGTGGGTGGTGAGCTGCTAGGGTTGCCCTCCAGGAATATCCCAGGCCTGAGATTTCAGCAGCAAAACCAGAAAAACTAAATTAGCTCTCCTGATGTTCTTGTGGACCAGGCTCTGGTGATGTTTTTAGATGCAACACATTACCCACCAATAACAATTGCTTTGAGGATGTAATTCAAATATAAAGCAGAAAGCCTAACAAATATCAATGTACTTCTTTGGCTTGAAATGAAGTTTTCCTAGCCTTATCTTGAGTTCACAAAAAAAAATATCCCAGTTCTTTCCCCCTGCTATATATGTTTACAACCAGTGCTAATAACAACACATGGGACTCGTACTACGGTTGCCAGGTTTTGAAAATAGCAATAAGGGGCAGTAAAATGTTACGACATGGAGGGATGATCATTGCAAAGTAGTGATAATAAAACTGATTAGTCTTTCAAGACTATTGTTTGAAATTGAGTTCTTCCTTATTTGCCTTGGATATTATTACTTAGATACAAGTTGCCCATCATATTATTGGTCCTGCTGTGTACCGTTCCTTTTTCCTTTATGAATCTTGATTAGCAATTAGCAAATTGGTGGCTGGCCAACATGGAGGAAAGCTAATTTGGAAACCTTGCAACCTTACTGCTTGCGAGTAGGAGACTAGCCAGGAAGGCAGGTCTATATATGGGCAATCTTAGGGTATTTTGAGAGCAGGGTTTCTTGGCACAGCTCCTGGGTCCCATGAAATCTCAAATCCTGCAGGAACCCTTAAGTAAGCAATAATCCTTATAGTAAGAGACACTTGGTAACCTTATATAGACCAGCGTTCCAAGCCTTAAATAAGGGCATCCCATACAAGGGAGACATAGTATCTCTAAGAGTCCAACTCAATAAGTGTTTACAAGAAAAAGAAAGATTTTGAAATTTAGGACTTCATCATATGAGATATTTTTCAGCTGTGTGTGCTTCTTTGTGAATACTTTTATGACTGAGCCCACTGACTTCCATCCCACAACCTTCGACAGGACTCAACTGCAAAAGTATAGGCAAAACCAGTGCATGGCATCATGGCAGCAACAAGGGAAGCTTCCCGTGTTGAATAGAAGTCAAGGGGGGAAGTCAGGTGGCCAACACTTTCCTTTGCAGGATGTGGTGATGGATGAGTCAAGCAATGTGGGAATGAGGCAATGGGTTCCTCATACCCCCTGATTGGTACCACTGGATTCACCATGATGCGTGGCAATTCTGGCAGGCCATCTGATGAGGTCATTCATGGGTTACCCTCATTTACTGTCCTTCATAAGCCTTGTTTCCTTTCCTTTTTGACTGTCACCCATCCCACATGTAATTAAGCCATGCTGCTAATCATAAAAATTTTGAAAGGCAATTCTTAGAATTCCCAGCGCAGGAAAGCAGAAGGTAGACAGAGGCTCCCACTTATTCCCTGTGTTTTGCAGTCTATGTGGTTAACATGCTAAACATGTGGTGTTGGAAGAAAGCATCTCTTCATATCTCTCCTTTGCTCTCTTGTACTTTGTTGTTTGAGACTATTAGATTAAAAAAATTAAATGTGCCTTTTCTCTGGCGGAAGTGGAAAAAGGAGTTTTCTGCACTCATGCTGTGGTGTGTGTGATCAAAGTATAAAGTGAAACAGAGGCCTTTTAATATGAAGACTTCATTGCTTCTACACACACATTGCTACAGCTGCAGCAAAATAAACACGGTGCACTGATTTGGTTCAGAATGCGGTCAGAATACTAATAGTTGCCTTGCGCGCCTGAAAGAGAAGTCTGTGAGTCAGTGTTTTCACTCTCGATGAGTAATGGAAGACATCCTTGTGTATGCAAATAAGGAATGCAAATAAGACTTAGAACAAGTTTATTTATTTATTTATTATTCGGATTTACTAGGCCGCCCCTCCCCAAGGCTCGGGGGAGTTTCCAACACAATAAAATTACACAAATAGCCTAAAAACATCATAAAAACATTCCTAAAAACAATCACATATGTCATAAAAATCACGTAGATCGGAATACGACCGATCCACAGACAGAGGCGGCATGGTTAGGTGGCGGGGTTCGATGTTCAGGTGCTAGTCAATCGCCAAATTGAAACTATGTGTTTTATATCTTGTGTGATTTTTCTCTCAATGTACAATTCTTGTTCTGTAGGTAAATAATTACAACGTATTCGATATATTCTGTGATTCCAGACAACCACCTTTTGGTTCCAATCTGAGCCAAATTGTAATCCTGCAAAGTTATTGGTCTAGCAAATTGTTCACAAAATAAGCTTAGGTATCATTGCTGCTGTGGCCTAGGCCACGGCGTCTTTCAATGTATGGCCCCTTTTTGCCTGATAAATGGATATGTGACCCCAGCTATATAAAATAGGTACACAAGCCCCCTTTTATAAAATATCAGAAGGTTAAATCCATGGATATGGAAGGCCAAATGTACCACACAATAAAAAGTGCCAGGTACATCGAAACCAAAGCCCTTAAATAAATTACAGTTTACCCCAAGTATCCAGAAACCTCTGTGGTTCCAGAATCCTCTATGGATACCAAAACCTAGATAGTCAAGTGCTATTGTATACAAGAGTGTAGTAAAATGGTGTCCTTTATTTGCCTTCCAACCCCCGAAATAACGAGACCAGACAACAATAACTTTGGGTTCAAATTTTGGGCAACTTTTATTAAATGTTACCTATTTAATTTTTCAACTCAACTAAACTTAGGTGTCAATGGAACTTGGTGTGGCAAAGCCAAGGTCGGCTATTCAGGGCGACACACCTGGGTCCCCTGATAACGCAAATTGGGCAACCTCTGAGGGAAACGCTGGAGAAGCCTCTCTCAAATTATTGAGACCGGACTTTCCAGTTTCTGGGCCATATGATGTTCCCCTCACCCTTTAACTGCCATCTAGGTGAGCGAATTGTGTAATGGCCCACACCCTTTAAGCAGTGCCTATGCTATTTACGTATGGCCTATTTATAAACCGCATCATCTCAGCTATCCTCTAATAACAGTATAGGGTAGGCAAAAAAAAAACCACCCTAGAACATAGAGGGCAAAAAATTCCTACCCGGTCCCAATAGGCAACCAAAATTATACTGTCAGTGGGTGGGCATGGTGGGTCGACAGCTCCCAGCAGAATGAGGCAGAGGGCTGGCTACAGCAGTTAGCCAGCCCTGCCTCCTGTTCTGGATGGTTCCATGGAACTATCCAATCCTCTGCTTCGGGAGAGGAGGCAAATTGCTCTCCCCGCCCAGTAACGCTAGGAGGGGAAAGTCTAATAAAATGGCAAATCAAGGCTTGATTTTCAAGTTGTGGATGGTTAAATCAGTGGATAAGGAGGGCTCACTGTCTTCCAAGCCAAGCTCTGCAGGAAGATTAAGGTGCAATCCTTAAAACAAGAACAGCAGGATTGTGATTGAGGAGAAAGAAGAGCAGCAAATGTTGGGGTGGGGGCTGGCAAGATTTCCCTCCTCTTTTGCTTTTACATACCCCACCCGTCTTTCCTGGTTTCTTATTCCCTCATGTATCCATGTGGCTGCCTGCCTTACTAAAGCCTTTTTTTCTTCCCTTAGCAGCTAGGGCCCAGCTTCTTTGCCTCCTCTTTTGACAGCAGAAGTCCCTCCTACCCTGCATGATCGAAGGTAGGGAGCAACCTTTTCATGACCCCCACCATTCAGCTACCCTTTGGGGTCCCGACCAACAGTGTAAGAAGCTTAGGTCCAGGCCAGGGCTTAAACTTTTTCTTCTCACACTCTTTTTATTTATTTGTTTGTTATATTATATTTGTTTGCTTTATCTCCCCAAATAGGACTCAAAGAAGCTTGACATAAAAGCATTGACATACAATTAAAATATACAAAAATGAAAACATTAAAATAGAATTAAACACAACCAGTATTAAAAAATCACAGTTAAAATCCATCAGAACAGTTTTCTGCCTGAGAAATTTTTATACGACCTTGGGTATATAGGTATATAAAATAGGTATTGGGTTTGTAGGTATATAAAATAGGTATAAAAATCAAAGAATTACTGATAATAAACCAGCATTTGGAAGGCTTGCTACGAGGCTGATTTCCTTTTTTGTGGAGTACAGCAGAAGCCTTATCTACAGAATCCACTGTCAACACTGCATCTTGTTGCTAACAGAAGTGTGTAAATGGGTGACATACTGTTGTAAATGCTTGGTGACCCCAACATTGAGCTAAGGAATGCTGTTTGCAGATGGAGGTTCCTAGTTTTAAAAGCAGTGCTTTAGAAAACATAGAAGACTTATGACCTCATCGGATGAGATTTTTTCTAGCGGCATACACTGGTTGAACCCTAGATGATCCCGAAGCCCACCAACTCCCAGAGGAACTTCCAGTAGGGCTCCGTGGGTCATCTAGAGTGGAGCCAACATATGCCGCTGCCATGGCAACATGGGAAGCTTCCTATGTTGCACAGGAAGCAATGGGGAGAAGCTGTGCGGTCGATGCTTCCCTCATGAGATTGGCTTCCTGTTGAGCTGGGTAATGCAATGATGACAGTCACAGGATTCACCACGATGCATGGTGATTCCAGCAGCCCATGTGATGAGGTAGTAATATAGTGAGTAAAGGGGAGGGAGAAGGCACTTGTCTGAAACTGCTGGGAAGATGGAATTCCTACTTGTGAGGGACTGTTTTGAGACCAGGTGACAAGTATTTTGACCCGGTACCCTTCTCAGTTGTCAAAGATGGCTTCCTCTAGTTTGGCTTCTAAAGTAAGCAGCTAAGATGCTTTCTTGGTTCCTTGGAACCTTGAAGGGCAATAGGGACAGACTGTCATCTCGCATAACAAAAAGAGCAGCATGCCAAACTATCCCAAACTACCAAGGTTGTAGGATTGCACATCCCATTACAATTGCTCACATCTCTATTTGTACCCCTGCAGCTTCAATTGATCTAGGATTACACAGGGATAGGAGAATCACATTACTGATAAATGTTTTATTATTAGGGGCTTTCCTAGTACTATAATAAAGGATTCCAATTTACTGTGAACTCTGAAATTTTTTTAAAGTGTTTTCAGAAACCTGAAATGACAGTGCACTTATCTGCACAGTTTGAAGGTTGTTAAACTGTCGTTTAATTTTGACAGCAATGGATAACTTAAGCTCGCAGATGCACCAAAGACAATCCTGTTTAAATGAACTTCAGTCTGGATTTCAATAGACCTGTCTAGCTTTAGTTTCCAAATTATCTTCTGCTTTGAAAGTCACTGCACAGTTCAGAAACAAACAAACAAATCCACTCAAAAGCCGAGCCTGAAATAGCAGCTGTATTTTAATAAGGAACTAGACACTGAGCAGAATTTGAGGGTAACAGGAAACCCAGCTGTGACGACTTGGGCTTAAAATTATTAGGAACGCTACCACCAACCTAAAGTTTACTCTTTAGGATTTTCTTTTAAAATAATATTTCAGCTAAGCTCCTTTCTAATACACAAACGGAGGGGATTCTGAGGTAAAAATCTTTCCCCCTTTCCTGGAACGGTGGGAAGGTGGGAACTGGCACACTCAGATGTAAAGAGGCACAATGGAGGCTTTTCTTAAAAGTTAACAAACAAACTTTTATTAACAGGCTTTTGAAAGGCACAGAGCGGAATGGTTTTCAAGTGAGGCACAATAGCGTAATGGTTAACAGAAATGTACTAGAGCATGTTGGTTATTCTAGATTACTTTCTTAGATCTTAGATACAACACGAGACAGTTCTAAACTTGTCTATCTAATCTTCCTCACTCTAATGCCACTGACTAGTAGTGAGTAGTTGTCCACTAGCTAAACTAGTAACTCCCTGAGCTAACACTCAGTCTTTCTAGAAGCACCCTAGCTACTAACTCTCTTCCCTAGAGTTATCCTGTAGCTGGCTTCCTCAGAGAAGTGAGCTAATCTCTAAGCCCTAGAGATCCCCAAAAAGCCTGTGACTGACTGCCTGTCAGCTATCCCACAGCACTTTTCCAGTCAGCTTTCAAGACAACTATCTCTCTCTGACCGCTCACTCTCAGCTCTGTCCAGAGACTCCTCTCTCTCTGAGTTCTGACAAGAGACTGCTAAATAAGCTACACTCTTTCCCTCCTAAGCAGTTCGGCTCCTCCCCTCAGCTCTGAGCCAATCTCAGGCAGCTCTCTCTCTCTCCCTCCCAGAGAAGGATCCCAGCCACTCCCCCTTTCCAGGCTATCCTGTTTAACCATGGATGCTAAACTACTATGCTGGTCTCGGCCTAGCACAGAATGGGTGAGTCCTCACACCAGCTCTCCTTTCTTTTCCATATTCACCAAACCGTGACCTAAGTATGAAAGAATTCCATTTTTGGAACTTGTTTGGCAAGCTGGAATTGTAGTCATTTTTTTCTGAGTTCTATTTTTTTCTCTCCATTTGATATAAAGTTTTACCTGCCCACTATGCCTGGGTTTTTTAATTGAAGCAATTTTGAGCATTTTTATGACAAAAGCATCACAAGCCAAGAACCAGCTATGAATAGTGTCTCCAAGTGTCAACTACTTTCTAATTTACATCTATCCCTGCTATGTAACAAACCCATCAGGAAAAATATTTTCTCTGGGAAAACCCCTTCACTACCTCCTTGCAGTTATTGTATTGTATTATCTAAGATGTTTTACAAATTGATAAGATTGGTAACCAAAGACATTATTAATAAAAATGTCCCTGTATATTTTGGTTTCTTACCATCTGAAAGGAATTATAGGCATCCAATTTGCATTTTTGAATTATAGATTAGCAAACATGCATGACTAAACATGAGGGAAATGTGAACAAACATAAAGAAAATGTACAAAATTACAAACATTAGGGGACTTTGTACCAAAATATTCATAAATTCTATACAGAAAATGACTAGTGTTTCACTGCCCCAAAAGGAAATTAGTCAGAGAAAAAATGCTGGTATGATTTTAGGAAACACAACAAAAATAAAAACATGGGGTTTTTTTTGGGCATATATAGGAAAGTAGGTCTCATATCACAGAGAAATCTGGGTTAGAATGATTCCCTTTGGCAGTAAGTTTTCAATGTGAACAGGATTCTGTTTCACGAACTGACTGTTCTACATGTAAGCCTCAGGGGAAAAGGGTGCCCTGTCTATGTGAAATTGAGTGGTACAACTCTAAACAAGCCAACATTATAGAAAACCATGCTGGGCATGAAAAAAAAATCCCAAATCCATAGTAGAGTAATACTTTTATTAGCACCACCAAAAGCATCAGAAAAATATGTCCAAGCTTTTGAGGTTCCTATATTTTAGAGGGAGGCTGTGGCAAACAGTCGCTGAGTATCCCTTATCTAAGAAAACCCTACAAAATTCATGAAATCATCACAAGTGGACCAGCAACTTGAAAACACGTAAAGAACTCTTTAACATGCAAGGTATTGCAAAAACAAGCAAACAAAAACAATTGAGAATTTGGTCCACTGAGGTTGTGACTATAAACTAGTTTTTAGCTAAAGATTATCTCTGAAGGTGTAGGTACTGTGGGAGGCCCCAAATTTCTAACACTGTGGTCAATTAAAACTTCAGCTAACAATGTATATAAAGGGAATGTAAATGCAAACATATTAAATATAAAATAGAAACATGATAGGTCTGTGCTCAGGAGAGTTTACTACCAACTTTGTCTGATACACGATCTGCACCCCTTCCTAGATTTGGAGAATCTAAATATGATAGTATGTACACTGGCTATCTCAAAATTGGACTTCTGCTATACACTTTGTATCATGTTCGGAAACTTTAGTTGGTTCAAACTACGGCTGCCAGAACATCCAGGAGTGTCCATATTACATATATACTAAAGTCACTCCACTGGCTGCCAATTAGTGCAACATGTTGATTTGGCCTTTAAAGCCCTACATGGTTTGTGTACAGGTGATCTACAGGATTACATTCTCCCATACAATCACCCTTTAGGACACTGAGGTCCTCTGAGTAGTGGCCACTCGAGCCTGCCAGAACCCGACTGGCAACCATCACCCAGAGGATCTTTTCATTTGCAATCCCAAGTCTGTGGAACAATCTGCTGGAAGAGCTCTAACAGCTAGAATTTAAAAACCATCTAAAGACCTATTTTTTTTCTGGCAGACCTGCCCAGCCAGTTTTAATCATGAATTTTAAACTCATGTCCTGTGTTTTAATCTCTGTTCTGTGTATTTTAATGTGTATTTTACAGAAATATATTTTAATATGTATCTTTTATTTTAAAAATCCACTTAAACTGTGTATTTCTAGAATCTTTACAATATTTATTTGTTTTAACTATCCCATAACCAGACTCGAGCCATGAGGAGAGACAGGTAAGAAATAAAATTATTATTATTATTAATATTACAGTAAATATGATGGGTACTAAAAACCATACACTTGCGCTATCTGGGGCTGGGAGAAGGTGCTGCTAAGCTTAAGACACATACAGATTTCTACATCCTCCCATGCAAAGAAGAGTCCAGTTAGCTGTATGACCAAAGATCCAATAGAAGGACTATCAACTGAGAATGCAAGGTTCTCAGATGAACAAGGGCAACTGGAGATCTCTTTTTCTCTGTCCCTCTCTACGGATGACTGGAGACTTTTTTCTCTTTGTGGAACCTTTGGCGATTCTCGCTTGTTTTTCGCCTCTGAATATTCTTGTGTGAGCTTTTTGGAGACCTGCCTTGCTTTGTCACTTTGCCTATATTTAACCTAACCCTAACTTGAAGGCTATCATCTGGAGTGAAGGAAACACCTCTGGGTGGAGCAAAAACACACCACATACCATTTGGGGGCATTTTTCAATCTTAAGACCCTAGAAGTTCTCAGGGAAGAACTAGACCATCTCAGGAAAAGAAAGCTGTCTTATGTCTAGACTTCAGAATTTGTTTCATCCTGACCTACTGGTTGGCAGGAATAGGCACTCAGATAACAAAGCCTTGCGTTTGCCTCCTCCATGAGAACTATGCCTCTGTGCCAAACAAACTGAAGGAAATGAGAACCTGCTTTTTGCAAGAGATTTGTTGCAACCAGGCATGTAGCCAGGGGGGGGGGGCTAAGGGGGCTTCATCCCCCCCGCCCCCGGAATTCTCAGGGTGGTCCGCGCCACGGCCTTACTGGTACGTTATTTAAACTGTTATGTTTATTCATATCATGATCTGATCACCATGCTCATTATATCCCACATTAATGGGGTTATTGGGATAACAATACAAAAGGTTTGCTAGGGTAGACCCTCTTCCACCCAGTCTCAGCCCCCCGAACCAAACTCAGCCCCGAATCAAAATCCTGGCTACGGCCCTGGTTGCAACATATCACTGAATTCATCTTTCTATTTATCTTTTAGATCAACGTTTAATAAGAATTCTTACAAAGTCAGAAGGCTTCTGAAGGTTCCAAGCACAAAACTCTTAACAGATAAGACAAGGTAGATGCCACCTGAAGTTCCAAATTAAACCAAAAAAAAGGAAGATCAACTCCAATTGATTTAATTCACTGTTGCTAGTCAATTTCTAAATGTCTACTTGACATCATTTGCTCTAGACTTTCTCCCCATTGCCCTGATACCAATATTCGTCACTTGCATACGTGATTTACAAGGGTGTCCTTCAATCAAGGACAATAAGCACCTTCCTATTTCAATTAACATCTAGAGTTCACATGATTCAATCAGTTGAAGATTTGGTTTTCTGTGACTCCCTGGAAAATGCCCTGACATCATAAACTCCTGAAGTCAGATAATGTAGGAAAGAGCCTAGATCAAAAGCTTATTGTTAGAAAAGAAATTAGGACTTCAGTTCAGAGAGATTCTGGATGGAAGGAGAAGAGAGAATGATGAATTGCAGTTGACAAAGTAAGAGTTCTCCTGCTGTGCTCAAGTGACAGACTTGTTTGCACAGGGCATCTGCCTGAGGATAATCACATGGAAATGAGAGTTTTTTGATGATGTTTTTGCTATGTATCCTATAGAATGTCTATATTAACTTTGGTCTTCTACTGATGGGTCACTGCTTGCAAATGGCTGTCATACTCTGCCTTGATATGGATCATGCCAATAATGCCATCCCCATTATACACTTCCTTTCCTTGTTTTTAAGCAGAAAGAGAAGGGGAAATACCAAATAAATATAGTTTGTCAAGCATTGTCACAGTGTATGCCAATGCATATGGCAGGTGAAACTGCATTTAGCCATTCTGTGTGCTTTTGTTCACAAGAAGTAACTTTTCAAAGTTCAGGTTAATGATCAGCTGATGTCTGAAAATGATGCAGAATTGTAGACTGGTTGTAGGAGAGAACTTGGAGTGGAAAGACAGAATTTAATCAGTAAATATAGCACATTCTGAAATGTATATGCTGGCAGCAAAGATCTATCATGAGAATTTTAATTTCTGAAGAGTCATAGGTTATCAAAACTAGCTCAAGGAAATTTAAACTTTACTGCCTTAAGAGTACTCTTCACCTTTAGTACACATGTCCTGGCTTTTTTGCAATGCTAAAAAGATTGTTATCTCAATGTAATTTCTTTCTAACATGTGAGATACTGTGAAATGTAGAGTTTCAGGATTTGGGTAGATATCAAAGTCTTTATCACATGAAGCAGGCTAGCCATCCATATCACATAATGCCCTGTGCATCCCATTGCTGGTCTGCCTCTCGGCCCACTCCATAATTCCCCCATCTCTTTTAATGAGCCATATTCAAAACAGCATGACACTCAACCAACAAAAGACACCAGCCAGACTATTATGATTATGAGATTCAAACAGCAGTGGTGACATACATAGTGTGGAAACAGTGTTTCCCCATTTATTGTTGAGTTTGTATGATTATCATATGCGTTAGTTCCCCAGACACAATGATTTTGTAAGAATTCTGTAGAGGACCAGATGAAGGTAAAAAATAGTAGTAAACGAACCTTTTTTTGGCGCCCCCTGGGCCTTCAGCAAAGTGATGAAGGCGCATGTGTGCGTGCCCCGGAGCACACACGCGCGCAAACAGCTAGTTTTGTGCATGCGCTATTGGGACCGAGCGCTTCTGGTGGAGGGAATAGCGAAACGTACTCCCAAGAGGATAAAAAGGACGGGGAAACATTTTGCAGAGGCGGAGCCTCCCGCCTCTGGCTGCAAAATGTTCCCTGTCTTGTCCTTTTCGGCCTCTTGGGAGTGCGTTTCGCAACTCCTTCCACCAGAAGCGCTTCGACCCAATGGCACATGCGTGAAAGTTTCACGCATGCGCTATTAAAACAGAGCACTTCTGGTGGAGGGAGTTGCTAAACGCACTCCCAAGAGGATGAAAAGGACAAGCCAGGGAACATTTTGCAGCCGGGGCGGAGCCACCTGCCTACCCGCCGGCCGCCCGCAGCATGATGCGGCAAAAGTGGCGGCCGCGGCTGGATGCACCCTTGGCCACGTGGCGCCCTGAAGCCACCACTAAGATCCGCCCCTGATTCTGTATAAAGCTGGTTGAATCCAGTGGTAGTCAGTAGGGCTTTTGGTTTAAAAATGTTAAAGTATTCCAGAAGTTTCCATACTGCATATCTTCTGTGAGGCAATTTTTTTTTCATGTGTTATGAAAGGCAACCTAGATTGCCAAGTGGTTTACACATGTAGCTAAACAAAGATACTTGTAATAAACATACATTGCTCTTGTCTTTAAAATAACTTTATTTTATTTCATTTAATACTGATGTAGCCCATACATGTTGCAAACGTTAGCCTATTTTATAGCAGCAGTTCTTTTCCATGGTATAAGGTTCTCATGGACTGCATGCAAATGAGCAACAACCATACAAGCCAACCTTGCTAATGGCAAGTACACATCTTTGTGTACACATACACAATCAATGAGCATCTAAACCAAAAGTTAATAAACAGGTAGTAGATCAATGTGGTATAAGTTGTACTGCCTCCATTCAGGGCTCTAGTATTCAAGATTACAAAATGAATACATAAACTCTCTTGAAAAAAATATATAAAACTTCAGTTCAACAATGAGAAACCGCCATTTCAAAGGCTTAGCAGATACCAATTCTGTCAGCATCTTGACTGCTGAGGTTAGAGCTCTCCGAACCTGTGTCTGATATTGTATCCAAAATATCAGGACCAGTCTGAGCTTTTGCAAAGTTGATGAAAACCTAAAATGAAACCAAAGATATAATTTTAAATTAAACATATTCTGCTTTATGGGTATCTTTAAAATACAAAAGCAGTTGGCCTTCTTTATAGCTGAACTCCATATGTTGCGATTGCTAATTATGTGATTAACAGTCATGTCATCATTTTCCGTAGGGCCCGTCGGCTGGCTCCCTACCTTCCACCAGAGGCCTTGAGAACAGTGGTCCATGCCACCGTCGTCTCACGCCTCGACTACTGCAACGCCCTATATGTGGGCCTCCCCCAGACAACAACTAAGAGGCTGAAACGCATCCATAACGCCGCAGCCAGACTCATTACTGGGTCATCAGTGAGGGATCACATCTCCCCCATTCTTAAAGAACTCCACTGGCTGCCCCTAGAGTTCAGAGCCCTTTACAAACTCCTGGTGCTCACCTTTAAAGCCCGGCACAACATTGGGCCTTCCTATCTGAGTGACCGGCTGACGACCCAATGCAGCGAGAGGCCAGCACGCTCCATCAACGGTGACCGCCTGACTACTCCTGGAGTGCGGGAGGCTAGACTGGCGGAAACTCGGCGGAGAGCCTTCTCCGTCGCGGCCCCTTCGACTTGGAACTCACTGCCGCCCGCCCTCAGAGCCTCTCCGACTCTATCTGGATTCCGCCCAGCCCTGAAGACCTGGCTCTTCCGCCTAGCGTTCGGGACTGGCTCGGTACCCTGGACTACTTGAGCCACCCCTCCTGTTTATATTCCATGTTTTTAAACTGTTGTACATTGTTCACCCTAGGGTTTTAACTGTTGTAAGTCGCCCGGAGCACCGCCGGTGGAGGGCGACTCACAAATATTAAAGTATTATTATTATTATTATTATTATTTTCAAACATTAAATACAAGGCAGTAATAGTCACCGGCATCACTTTGTGTGTGGAGTTGAAATCTTCTCCCTGGCTACAATCACAATAAAACTCCAGAGACTGAAAGGGAGAGTGCACAGGCAATCACATTTAGTATTTAGGAAAAATCTCTGACTGGCACCACTGGGAGAGTTTCCAGCCTCCTAAGGCTAACTGCTGGATATGTGGGTTGGGGAGTGTATACAAACTACAACTTGGGGAAAATGGGTTTAAACAAACTATATAAAAACTTTATTTCTATACCGCTCTATCTCCCCGAGGGAACTCAGGGCAGTTTCCAAGTAACAGACACCAAAGCATACAGAGTAACCAACATAAGCATACAATTATCACAACAACACATATATATTAAAAGTAATGAAGCTGATACGCCCCCCCCCCCCAACAACTCAGAAGCAATGTGTTGAAAACCATAGTTAGATGAAATTCTACAGATTATTATTATTACTATTTTATCCCACTTTTCTCTCACATATAGGACTCAAAGTAGTGTACAAAATAAAACACAACTACATTATAGATTAAAGCCCCATTCTTACAAGTACATGTTGTGCATCCCTTATCTGGAATTCCAAAATCCAAAACATTCCAAAATCCAAAGCCATCCACATAGGTGGTGAATTTAGTGGGAATCTGAAGATTCAGTGCACACAAACTTTATTTCATGACTGGATGGCTGCGGTCTAGCCGGTTGAAGGTGAACCCATCAAAGATGGAGATCCTATGGCTAGGTCACCCTGGATTGAGTGGATGCCGGCTGCCTACCCTGGACGGCGAGCCTTTAAGCCTGTTGTCCTCTGTAAAGAGCCTGGGGTCCATTTGGACTCGCTGCTATCGATGGAGCTGCAAATCTCCACGGTATGCAGGACCACATTTTTCCATCTGCGACAGGCTGGGCGGCTGGCTCCCTACTTGTTCAGAGGTGACCTGGCTACGGTGATCCAGGCAACGGTCATCTCAAGGCTGGATTACTGTAACGCCCTCTACATTGGCCTTCCCTTGTCAGCAATCCGGAAACTCAAGCTGGTGCAGAATGCTGCTGCTCGACTACTGGTGGGAACATCGGTACGAGAGCACATTACACCTATTCTCCAGCTACTGCACTGGCTTCCAATAGAGTGCCGAATTGTTTTCAAGGTGCTGGTATTGACCTTCAAGGCCTTGTATGGTCTAGGGCCGGCATACCTGAGGGACCACCTCACCCCATATATTCCCTCGAGATCACCGAGTTCAGAAGAGCAGAACCTCCTTTTAGTCCCTTCGATCCACTCCTGTAGGCTGTCTACCACGAGGTCGAGAGCTTTCTTTGTGGCAGTACCATCGTTATGGAACTCTATGCCGGTTGTAGTCCGCACCATCAAAGAACTGGCCCCGTTCAGGAAAGCTTGTAAAACATCTTTATTTAGACAAGCTTTTAATCTTAGTGTTCCCTAAGCATTGATGTCAAGCCCATAATCTAAACTGCAGATGCCCTGCAGTTGCTTGCTTCAGTACTGCTGTTGTGTTTTTATGTTTTATGTTTTATGCTTTTAGTGATGCTTGTATTAAACTGTGCTGTGATTGTTTTATCTGTATTGTGTAAACCGCCCCGAGCCTGCTGGAAGGAGCAGTATATAAGAGTGAATAATAAATAAATAAATAAATAAAGTATTATAAGAAATGACCTTCAGACTATGGGTGTAATGCATAAAGCTACTTTCAGCCTTTTTATGGGGAGAAAAAATAGGGTAAATAAACATAATAATAATAATAATAATAATGAAACATAAACAAATTCTGTATTTAGACTTTATGAACACTCTGAGATCTCTCGCTGTGTAAATATTCCCAGATAAGGGTATTTGAATATTCACTGGTCCCAAGCATTTTGAATAAGGGATTCTCAATCTGTATATGAATACTAGATGCTGTAGTCTGCATTTCAAAGGAAGGAACTGGCCAAGCCACCTCTGAATATTCCTTGCCTAAGAAAACTCTATGAAATTCATGGAGTTGCTACAAGTTAAGGGGAGACCTGAAGTTCCATACACATCTGTAGCTGCTATATGCTGTATTGATCCTATGCTGTGGATGTTCAGTATTTATATTTACTCCAGTCCAAAAAGCTGTGGCACAGCTAATAATGATTATTTTTAGATCAGTAAAGCAATATACAAAAACACTGTAGTGTATCTAAAGCAGGTCTCTATCACAGATGTATCTCTCTGCACATCTAAGTCCTTGCTTCAGATGACACTGTTTTTGGAAGCTGTGAGAAACAGGGCCTTCTTGTAGTGGTGTCTTCATTGTAAAATTTCCATTAGATACGAACAACTCCATTTTCTAGCATAGGTATGGGTATAATTCAGTGCTCCAGATGTTGTTGGAATACCACTCAGGTATTCCTCAACACCAGTGGCTATACTATCCAGCTATATCTACACAACTGAATGTTGCCTCTCTAGGTTCTCCATGTATTCTCAGACCTTTGCTGTCCCTCTAGCTCACTGTTTCCCATCCAGTGTGCCGTGGCACACTAGTTAATTTGAGCGATCATTTAGGTTTTAAGGAATTATGGAACCTCAATGTTGTTTGTTATCTCTTCCCCAGGCCCGAACACTTTTTCTTCTCCACTGGGCCAAAGGCTTCTGCCCAGCCTCGACTCAGCTTGGTTTGCCTCCGCCCCTCACGCTGCCACTTCTGCAGGAGTGGGGAGGGAGGAAGACGTGACCCCGAAAGTGGGTGCTACTGCGCAGACTCGCCCCTCCCTTCCTCCTCCCTCCCTCCACAGTGCTCTCTGGATATAGGTGAACTACAACTCCAAAACTCAAGGTCGATGCTCACCAAACTCTTATAGTATTTTCTCTGGCCTGAAAAGGAGTTCTGTGTGGGAAGTTTGATTCCATTCTATCATTGGTTGAGTTCAGAATGCTCTTTGATTGCGGGTGAACTATAACTCCCAACTGTTGAGCAAGACCAGGGGCAGTGTGTGTCTTTCTGCCATTCCTGCCAGGATATCTATGTTGTGTTCATCGAAACAGGCCCAGGTTTCACACTGAGTGTATAAATACATTTAAAAACATATTAACTGTATGTATTACTGTGTTAGAGTGTCATTTTGTGTCATTTTTGTTTGTGGTGTGCCCCAGGATTTTGTAAATGTAAAAAATGTGCCACGGTTCAAAAAAGGTTGAAAAGCACTGCTCTAGCTCACTGATGGTAAATAATATCAATATGGAGCATTATTTGGTTTCTCTACCATTTAATTTACTTTGATGTTTTAGGTTTTAAAATTGTAAAACATCAAAGTTAACTAAAGTCACTTTTAAGTCCCAGCAAGTGGTATAGAACTCTCTCTTCCTTTAACTAAAAAGTGGGTACAAATTATGGGAAGTGCAATCTTCTTCTGCATTTTCAAGGAAAGAGCCTGACTATAAAATATTGCATATTTTTTAGTTTCAAGACAGCCTCCTTTACAAAACAAGATGGATTGGATGATCCCAGGCTATCTTATCCAGAATTCTATCTTACACACAATTTAGCATTCTATATGTGAAAATAATAACAACTGAATCAGTTCCATTGCTCATGGCTGGAATGGACAAATACAATTTCATACCTCTTCTAGAGTTGTTTGGCTCACTGAGAAGTGCCTGATGTTGAACATTTGTTTGTTTGTTTCCAGCAGTTGAAATATGTTTGCTACACCTCCTGCAGACATGGGAACGTGATATTCTGCCATGTTCAGTTGGTGCTCCTATAGGAATAAGAAGAGTTACTGTAGATAAATCAGAAGCAGATGAATATCAGAAGCAGAAAGGAGGAAGAACATTTTGTAATGGAAATACTGTCATCCAGTGGATGCCATTCAGGTTTTCTCTTGGCTCACTCTCTACCAAATCTTTCATAAGACAAAGACATGGATTTTCTCAAGAACAAGCATGGGATAGTGATTCAAATTTCAGCCTAGGATTTTGGAGAAGACCCACTCAGCCACAGAAACCCACTCAGTGATCTTGGGCAAGTCACATTTTTCAACTCCAGAGGAATGTAATGGCACACCATTCTGAGCAAATCTTGCAAAAATATACATGGTAAATTTGCTATAATCTGGGCTCAATTTGATGACACATAACAATATTAATGAACTTTTCTCAGTATCCCTACTATACTTCTGGAGGGACCCTGGCATCAGTTACATACAGTGTGTTACCAGTTGCTCTTGAACACAAAGGGGAAATTCTCAGAGGTATGCTAGTCTGGATCTGTATGCAAAGAGATACAGCACTTTTGAGGCTAACTGAGAGAAAGAGGTCAGTAGTCCAAACTTCCGTAGACTGCATCTGATGAAGTACATTTCAGCCTATGAAAGCTTATGCTACCAACATCTCTCCCTGTTGGTCTCAAATGTGCCAAAAAAATCTTCTACATGCCATCTGGAGCTGAGATTTGTATTTTGTAGTTTTTAACTGTTCATTTTATATGTTTTTATATGACTGTTTTTACCTTGTGATGTATTGAAAATTGGCACTTGTTGCCGCTTGTTCACCGCCTCGAGTCGCCTTCGGGCTGAGAGAGGCGGTATAGAAGCATGGCAAATAAATCAATAAATAATAAATCTGCAGAGCTCTTGTTGGTCATTTCCCTCAAATTTCAGTCATTTACTATATACCCCTTTTGACCACCTTCAAGCATCAGCAACAAAAATGGCTAGATCAAACAATGTATCAACCAATCAGCTGCATTTTCCCATTTTTGTCCCAGAAAATTTATCACATTGGATGATTTAAAAAACTCTAGCCATTTTTTGATGAATCACTATTTTATGGAACACAAATGATGTGCTCTGAATGAATATCAGTGGGCTGCTTCCTTTGTGGGAATTCAAAATTTCTTCCATTGTAGGAACACTGGAATTCATTTGCTTAGGAAATACCACTTAATACAAGAAAGGTGTGTGTTTATTTTATCTAATTCTAGTTCACTCTTATGCCTCAGGTATTTCTAGCTTTGTCTAGTAGATGAATCATACTTGATTCTGCTCACAAAATACCCCTGTGGACAGGAACATTTTAGTATTCATTCCTTTTCATCATTTCTCCATACTCCACAATTCACATAATGCAATTTTTGTAGCAAACAAAGGTTAATGATGAAAGGGAAAAGTCTATAAAATCCACTGTATATGAATAAAAATTTGTCAAAAATAATGACATTCATGATAATAAAATATGGTTGATGCTGGTTTATCATGGTTGTATTTCACTGTTACAGTACGTCAACATTTTTAAGCTTATTCAAAATTGTATTGTCGGAGGCTTTCATGGCCGGAATCAATGGGTTGTTGTAGTTTTTTCGGGCTATATGGCCATGTTTTAGAAGCATTCACTCCTTGGGGGGAATGCTTCTAGAACATGGCCATATAGCCTGAAAACCTACAACAACCCAGTTAGTCAAAATCATTTGACCACTCTCTGACTTGTGTCAGGCTGCATCAGTTTAACTATAGATTAAAAGCCACTCATTTTTTTTGTTTTTGCCTTAGTTTTTGGTATGAAGGAACACCTGCTGTCTGTGGCCCCTTCCAGACAGCTGAATAAAATCTCACATTTCTGCTTTGAACTAGAATATATGGCAGTGTGGGCTAAGATAGCCCAGTTCAAAGCAGTTATTGTGGGATTTTCTGCCTTGATATTCTGGGTTATATGGCTGTGTGGAAGGGTCCTGCATTGCTACAGCTTAGAAATGCAGTTCACCTTAGTAAGAAGTTGATACAGTTACACCTCACATTTTACTAGAACAAGGAAGGAGTGTGTCTTGAGCAGTTTACAGCTAAGTAACAAGCAGACATAGTTAATACTGATCTAAAATACAAAAAAAGTATATTTCTGCATAGATGAAGAAGTGGCTTAAACATTTCAACCATACATTATGCAAAATATTTATTACAATCGAATGCTCTCCTTTTTTGGCTAAATGACCTTACCAAAACTTTACTGGGCATTGTAGTGATGTCATATGGTAATCTTAGTGCTGAACCAAAGCAAATGGGGAAGCTGTTTCAGGAGCTACACCTGAATCTCCTCTTTGAGGGATGTTATCTCTAATTAAATGGCCATGGCTCAATATTATTCGATCCTAGGGTTTGTAGTTTGGTGAGACACCAGCATTCTTTGGCATAGAAGGCTCAAAACATTGTCAAACTACACCTTACAGGATTCCATAGTGTTGTGTACTCCTCTCCTTCTGAGGAGGAGGAGAAAGAACAGGAAGCTGAAGATATAGGAGTTGGGGATTTGGGGCCAAGTCCTACATTTCAGGAATGTGAAAGGGAAACAGGAGAAGGTCAGCTAGAATTGCTGCAAGGACACTGAGCAATAAGACCTTGCCCTAGAAACACCTTTGTTGGGAGTTGAGGGCTATCAGCAGTAAAGCAAGTGGTCAAGGCTGGCAGCAACCGTTCTACTTTGCACTTTTGTGCCCCAGTTTCCTTGCTTGAAGCTCAAGCATATGCAAAGTGCCTCAGAAAGACTTTTTGCCAAAGGCCCTTGTTTCATGTCTGATGCAAACCTTTTCTTTGCTTTTGGGATTTACCTTCTGTTCCTTTGCTGTTGTTTGTTACATTATTATCATTTTGTTGAAGTAAAGCTTTTTTAGTTGCTTTAACCCTTGTTGTAAGGCTGTTTCTGGGGCAAAACAGGATGCATAACAATGAACCAAAGCAATTGAAGTAAATTCATTCTACATCATAGATATACCCAAGGTTTTATTTTCAATCGCTGGAAGCTTATAATAAATAATAAAGGAATTATAAGCAAGCAGCATCAGTAATGCACATCTTCTATGGCCAAATTCCAAAGAGCACACTTTTACCACTGTGCATTACATTCAACAGCAAATACTTTTTTTCAGGGTTTTGAAAATTGAGGTGCACATTACATTTGATGGTGCATTAGGCTCGAGTAAATACAGATAATTACAAATATTATTTTCTCATGTTTACCTTTAGATGTGTGTTTGGAAAGTTTGACTGCAAAAACTGTGTCAGCTTCTCTATGCTATCTAGCTCATTATTCAAATGCAACTTCACAGTGAATCCTTTTCCAAATCTATGGAAATAAAAGGTTATTGAATATAAACAGAATCTTTCTGAAAATAAGAATTTATGATAAATTGAACATTCCTTTTTCAAAACCAAATGAAAAAGTATCAAATTCCCAGTGCAACTAAGACCCCCTTCTACACAGCTGTATTAAATCTAGATTATCTGATTTGAAATATATTATATGGCAGTGTGGACTCAGATAATCCAGTTCAAAGCAGATAATGTGGATTATCTGCCTTGAAATTCTGGATTGAATGGCAGTGTAGAAGGTCCCTAAGAAGACATAAGAACATGCCTGGGCCATCTCCAAAGTGTAATCACCCACGCATCAGGAGTTGAATTCAATGTAAAACAAGTGTACAATCCATCCTAGATTGCACAGCATCCTTGGAATAGGGATTAATTTATTTTATATACTCATGTATATGTCTAGAAACCTGAGTCAACTTATCTGTGTGTCAGTTTGAATACTGTTCCTAATTCTTATTTAAATAAAATGAACCATCCAATTCTTAGAGTAGAGAGGTGAAAGGCAAGAGCTGAGTTTATCCTGGGAGAACTTAAAAGTAGCACTGACTACTCTCTCCACCATGAAACCACTTCTAGCATTTTTGAATGATCTTAGTGGTGAAATGGCAGTGGCTACCGCCATCTGCCAGTCTGAGGTGGCATTGGTGCTTTCCCATCTCCATGGAATAACCATCCACAGGCCATATCAAACTCTATATTTTTGGCCCTCAAACCTGCCCTCAATTTATGTATAAGGTCAATTTATACATGAATATTTACAGTAGGTTTTTTTCCTCCATCCACCCAAAACACATAAATGCAAAAAGCTGGTATGTACTAATGCTGGAAGATACATACAGTCTCCTGGCTGGTGCAATGTGGATGTACTAATGGAGAGGTGATGTGCAAATTTGGTGCAGGGAATCATAACTGAGGCTAGCTTTTCCCTCCTTCTCTGCAGATCAGACAGTGCTATGGCTACAACTGTGATGTCACTGGATTCCTAGCCAAAATGCAAGTTGAATCTTCTCCACTTCTTGGAGAGGAAAGAAATTGGTTTGGGGAAATGAAATGCTCTTGAGTTGATTCTTGCCAACATTGAGGCATGGAGTTATGAGGTTAAAACTTAGCCTCTTCCCATAACTCCAACTCAGAGTGGCCAGCTTGTTCCCCCTCCTTCCTTTTCAACATCTTGTGGACATGTAGAGATGACGTACAAAAAGAATGTCATCATGACAAAAGGGCCTTGGGGTCTTTATCAAACAGAGGAGGCAAAATAGCACTGAAACATTTTGTGATCGTCCCCATCACCCTTGGTGATGGCCCCTATTGCATGACACCATCAACATCCCACATCCCACAGCCAGTCTGCCTCTCCAAGTACAATTAAACTGTGCCCAGCTCCTGACAGGAACATCTTACCAAAAGCTGCCAATCCCACAACATTGCTGCTACCCACTCTGCTTCTTTGCAAGTATGCCAGCACTGAAGTGATGCCAAGGAGTCTTCTCCTCTTCCCCTTACTATTCCATAGATTTTCTTTTTCTTTTTTTACTTTACTGTGATTTTATCTTTGGTTTTAGATTAATTACTTTTCAAAAATAATTGTTTTATTTTTTAAAAAAATACAGAGCAGCATAAGTATGGGAAAGCAGTGTTACAAGGGTATGCTGAAGTATGTTTGTGGAACCATGGATCGGAAAATCTGTACGTATTGTGCAAATAGAGTGAGGTGTGATAGGGAGGGTTCTCATGCCGGTATATATACACTATTACTGTTCTCGTGATTACTATGGAATAATGGCTTCATGCGTGTATAGTTTTCTTTGAATAAAAAAAATCCTGCTAACCTTTCCCCTCCATATTTTTCACCTTTACTCATGTTAAGTAAAGCCAGAAACAAACAAATATCTGTATAGCACTGCTTTCTATTTAGTAAACTTTTCACAGAGAGATGCTTTACCAACCTGCTCTTGATATGCTGCAAGGAACCCATGCACTGGAAACGTCCATTTACCATGATAGCCAATCGTGTGCAGAGAGCCTCACATTCCTCCATGCTAGAAAACAAAGCAGCAGAGTTATATACTGGATTCTTGGCTCTCCACACCTTTTCAGTAAGTTACAAATACTTTCTGCTCTTAAATATAAGAAAACATTCTCTAATACCAGTATGTTTTCTCCCGTAATTTTCCAGAAGCACCAGAGCAGGGGTGCTCACACTTTTTCAGCATGCGAACTACTCTTAAAGTAACCAAGTCCAAAAGATCTACCTGCCCACGCCGCCATGCACTCCTGCTGCCGCGTGCTCTTGCCACCGCGCATGCTCCTGATGTTGTTTTCCACCCGCGCAGCGCTTCTTCCGCCTGCGGGGCATTGCAGGAAGGAGAAAGCACGAGGCGGGGCATCCAGAGGGAGTGCTCTGCCCTGCCTGTCTCGCCGACAACGGAGGCTGCACAGCTGCTTCTGGACGAGAGAGAGGCAGGGCGCTCCCTCCAGAGGCCCCGCCTCGTGCTTCCTTCTTCCTGCAATGCCCTGCAGGCGAAAAAAGCACCGCGAGAGCGGAAGCCAGCAGCAGGAGCACGCGTGCGTGCAGGGTGTGTGCACGCATGGCAGGAGCGCCCCATCCGACTGGTGAGGCCCGAAGATCACCTGGAAGAGGGCCGAAGATCTACTAGTAGCTCCCGAGCTACCTAATGAGCACCCCTGCTATAGAATGTGCTGAGCCTGGAACCCATTTTGGCTTCTCTCTGTTGGCTTTTAGTGATTACTTAAAATATGGGGCCCTTTCACATTACACAAGTATAGCATCGTAATTCCACCTCTAATTTGCATCTCATAAAATTATGTGATGTGCCATATAGCAAGGGATGACTATGATTATCAACTAAATAACTCGAATGGCATCTTCAGATGACAAGCCCAGTATTCCACCAGAGGCAGCCAGGGCAGTCAGAGTAGCATCTTAGTTGTTTAGTGTGAAAGAACCCATGTATCTTCAGGAAGATGTTTAGGTTGAGTTGAATGTGGCTTTCTCTCTCTATTCCTGCCAGTTATGGATGCTTTTGCAGATGCTTTCATAATTGGATTTTAAATTGTTTTATTGTTGTGGTTTTATTGACATTTTTCAATTTTGGGCACTGCTCTGGAGACAGGAGAATACAGAATACAAATCTGTAGCACAGCAGTTCTCGTTCGTGCCTGGAGGGCAGGGAATAGGTCCTGGGGTTCCATTAGCTTTAGGGCCTGCAGCAGAGGTGGATTCAGAGGATGAGCTAGATGATTGGGGTGAAGCACAGGGCCCTTCGGATGGGCCTCGTTCGCCTGCAGAGAGCTTGGCATGGGATGAGATGATGTTTGGGCCCAGCATAGATTCCGATCACCAGGTGGAGATGGGAAGCAGCGAAGGGAGTTATGAACACCCCGGGGGGAGGAATTCCCAAGAGTTTGAAAGTGTAAACATGGACGGCCGAATGGGAAAGTGCTAGGGAGGAAAGTTCTCAGGAAGATAGCGACACAGCTGCTGAGAGGCAAGGTCGCTCCTTCGATAGGAGACGAGACATTGAGTCTACCAGGAGGGCTTGGTCTAGGGTCCTAGACCGACCGAGGTCCGTGAGCAGAGATTGGAGACGGAGAAGCCTAGAGCGTCGCGGACCTCGGCCGAAGGATTAAGTATAGGGTCCGTGGGAACGCATCCTCAGTTCTCCGGCCACGTCTTTCCTGGATAGGCGTGAAGCGGAGTGGGACCACAAGCTAAGCCGTGGTCATCAAGCCTTGCCTTGCATTTGCCTTGTCTTGTTCCTCGATCCACATGGGATTGTGGAGCCTTGCCTCGTTTTCCTGAACCGCACTGGATTGCGGAGCCTTGCCAAGCTTCAAGCCTATTTGCTACGTTACTTTGGACAATCTTGCTTACTACCTTTTGAACAATTGCTTATTATTGGACTATATCTTCTTTGGAACTGTTTTTATACTCAATAAAGTAGTTAGCCTTCAGTACGTCTCTGTGTGTGTGATTAAGGGGCCCGCTAAGTCCGTGATCGGGACAAAATCATAGAAGCAAACAAATAACATGCAATTTGTGATTCAAATTAACTTCATGATCCTCGTAAAAACCTGTAGCCAGGAAAACACATGACTTTGGGGATTGCTAAAAAGACACCACCAAAGGAAGAGGTATCCTGGAGAGGGGAACCTTTGAGCTTTCTACACATGCATTGAAATCCCAAAGGAAATGAGTTAAGGGAAGAGGGGTAACCAAACGACATTTAGCCAAATATGAGGGGAATCAGGAGGAATTGGGTAAAGGGCTGGAAAACATGTGTTTAAAAGGTGCCCTTTAAACCCAATTCTTCCTGAGAAACATGCACCTTTCCATATCTGTGTATCCCAGCAGTCATGGAAAACATGTCCTTTCCTTCCCTCCCTGTGGACATGCATGTCCAAAAAGTCCCAAACAGCTGATCAATCAGCTGTCAAATGGAGTCACCGGTGGCTCAGGGAAGCACAAGTGGAAAGCAAATACAACTCTCTCAAATTCTGTCTTTTACACTTTGTTATGTTAAACAGAGCTTGAATTAATAATTAGGGAAGACAGAGATCCGCGAGAAGTAAATTTGCTCTGTTATGCGCTAGACCTCATATGTGCATATGCACATCTCTGGAATGATTTCTTATATATATAAAAAACCTACTGGATGTTCCTCGTCTACCATCCATCTTTATTTGCTTAAAAAAAAACAGCTGTGAGGATGGCGGGGGGACTATGCAGTGGGACTGACAGCTCTGTGTTTGGACCCACTTTGAGTTCCTGCATTTTAAAAACCCACTTCTTGCCCCACATTTTGGTGCTGTCTGGAAGCACCTTTTGTTACATCACATTATTTTCCATTCCATGCTGATGTTGTCTCAGGGGCAACATCAGCATGAAATGGAACAGAATATTGTGGTTATTCTTACCACTGTGCTGAATCTGTTATTTTAATGCTCATGTTTTTTATATGTTACTAGCTGAGGACCCGGCAGTGCCTGGGTTATTTGAGGAAGGCATTCTGTGCCAAGGTTGGTTCCTATTAGATGTTTATGTGGCTTGCAGTGGTCTCAGGAACTTAGTGAAGGTACTGGGGGCCTAGTCAGGAAAATCAAGTTAAGGAAGCCTAACAATATCCCACGAGCTGAGGCCTAGTCAGGGAAATCAAGTTAAGGAAGCCTTTTTGTCAATTTTGGGCCTGGTTTGTGATTTATAGGGGCTGTAGTGTTGTTTGGGAAGTGAATGACGTGAAGGTACCGCAAATCCCATCATTCGTGGCCCCTCCTGCCCTAAACCACACCAGGTAGTGAAGTGGGCCATTGGTCGCCTGTTTGGCAAGTTTGTTCCTGATCTGTCATTGCTGTGGGCCTGAGGCCTTTCCCTTTCCCACTGAGTCACTTTAGAATGTTTGAATGTGGTTGGCCGTTTGGAGGCAGTTATGCAAATTCCATTTCAGTGGCAAAAAATCCCCTCTGTCAGGACCATAGAATGTTGGATTTCTGAGGCTGTCCAGTTAGAGCCCGTTATGCAAATAACCTCACAATGGCAGCCAATCGAAACGCTGGCACATATTCCTCCCGTCGCTCGCTCGGTCGCTCAACCGCAAACACTGACTTTTATTATATGTAATAGATAGATTAGTGTATTTTATTGCTGGCTACAGTGAATACAGTTGCCCCTCCACATTCACAGGGGATAGGGACACAGGATCCAACAAATGTGGGAAAATCACAAATACCTTGAGGTCCTCCACCAACCATATTTCACACACACACACACACACACACACATGTATTGTTTGATCTGCAAAATCAACCAACCTTTTTCACAAGGCAGAAGCAGGTGGCTGCCAAGGCTTGCCACCACCTCCCCTGCTACCCCAGACTTGTTAATAAGGAATTACAAGTCTTGCTTCATGTTCACAGCCTCTGTCAGTCTTGTGAGGTTTGCAAAGTGACTGGGAATGCAATGTGAGACTTATAAATCCCTATTAAATATGGGGTAGGGCAGTAACAACATCAAATAATCCACAAATAATAAAATCCATAAAGGTTAAATCCACAATTGTGTAGGACCAATTGCATTGATTTTAAAGAAAAATTGCAGTGCAAACATACAATAAGTTTGAATTTGAAACAGGCAGCAGTAATTTCCCACAAGTATACCTGAAATGTGATGGCTTGTATATTCATCATGCACAGTAGTTAGCAAGGACAGACAGATATTGCCTAAGTTAAGGCATGGAGCTGTGCACTGCCAACATTTCAACCACATTTTTCTTTTGTCATCATTCACTTCAAATGGAAAGCATGGTAGCAATCTCAGTTCCCTTCGGGGTTGAGAAGAGTGGCATATAAATATAGTAAATAAATAGTAAATAAATAAATCTCAGTTTATGTGTGTTCTGTTTCTAGTGAACATAAATTAGTTTGAATAGACAGAGGGCAGGGAACTGTTTTGTTGTTCTTTTACTTCTACACTAAAATACATAATGATGGTGATATATGAGAAGAAGAAAGGAGGAGGGTAGTAGTGGTGGTGGTGGTACAGGATTGAATCCTAATAAGGAACTCAGCTTATTAGAATGTGAACTCTGAGTTTGAACAATTCCATGGGTACTACCTATCAGCTCAGGCACTCTACCTGTGTGATGTAAGTATCACTGAACATTGGTTCTGTACTTCCTCAGTGATGATTTTCCATAGATGCCTCTTAGCATTAGGATCCATCCCAGAGCTTGGTTCATCCTAAAATGAGAGAATTTTGGCAGTAATTTGTCAAAGATTTTGACAGAAAAGAATATACGTTTGCTAATAAACGTTGCCATTACTTTGTTATGAGCCTTGATATCAACAATGGTCCCAGAAAGTGGTGGTGGGGATAATGGAAGCACCACCACCAGCAACAATATACAGCTAAAAGCCTCTGTGCACATATGAACTCAAATTAATGTTCTTTACTTCTAAATAAACATGCATAGGATTATGAAATGAATCAATATAAAGTTTCAGGATCTGTACCATGGGAGAATTCTTTGTTTAGGGAAGTTGAGCTTGTGGCCTAAAGTAAACCAGAGATGAACAGACTCACAATGACGTGGTTTCTTCATTTTCCGAATCCACAAATTTAAGACAGACAATTTGTGCCAATGCAATGTGGTACAGCTGGCTACGTGTCAGCTGCATAAGATCTCTCTGAGCTGTAGGTCATGAGTTCGAGGCCTGCCTGGGTCGGGGTGGGTGCCCGACCTTAAGTGTAGCGTGCTATTGACCTTTGTAGCCCAAAATACAGTTTATTTATCAAGTAGGAGATAAAGGTACCACATTAAGTGGGGAAGCAAATTTTGACTGATTTATGAAGCCATATGAATTCCAGGAGTCGGAATTCATATTCCGATTGCGGAAGAACAACAAGGGACACTGGAAAAAACGCTAAGAGAGATGAGGAGTGCGTCAGCTCCCCCTGGTGGCCAGAAGTTTGCCTCTTTGTTCGTCTATGTTCGCCAATATATGTCTTAAAATATGTCTATATATGTTGAACTGCAGGGATTGTCTGCAAGTATATGTACTGTAATCCACTCTGAGTCCTCTTTGGGGTGAGAAGAGTGGAATATAAATGAAGTAAATAAATAAATAAAATGAATGAATAAAATAGGCATGGAACAATGTAGACCCTGGAAAGTTATATTTTAGAACATTTGTCAATTATAGGCCTCCAATAGATAGTTACTGCTGCAGTTACAATTGTAAATGTAACGCCAATTTCTCAAAAAAAAAATCAAAATAATTGTCGTGAGTCACATTAAAAATGAGCTGGATGCCACAAGCCACTTGACTGTAGTACAAAGTATCTTCTCTACATGGGTGAGGTCATCTGGAGTTTTGGAGTTTGGTGCCATCAGTATGCAGATGACACACAACTCTACTACTCCTTTCCATCAAAATCCAAAGAAGCCGCCCAGATCCTTGATCAGTGCCTGGCAGCTGTGATGGACAAGATGAGGGCTAACAAGCTGAAGCTTAATCTAGACAAGGTCCTCCTGGTCAGTTGCGCGGCCAATCAGCGTATAGGGTGGCAACCTGTGCTCAACAGGCCCACAGTCTGGTGTCCTTCTGGACTCAGCGCTGACGCTTGAAGCTCAGTTGCTGGTGGTGGCTGGGAGGTCCTTTGCACAGTTAAAACATGTGCACCAGCTGCAACCGTACCTTGAAAAGCCTGACTTGGCCATGGTGGTCCAGGTCTTCGTTACATCTAGATTGGATTACTGCATTGCTGTTTTAAATTGAGTGTTTAGTTTGATGTTTATATGTCCATATGTTGTATTTACCATGTTGTATTTACCATGATGTGTTGAACTATGAGCCAGTTTTGGAGATCAATTTTATATTAAGATAATTATATTCAAGTGAGCAGGCATGTAGCCAGGGGGGGCTTAGGGGGCTTCAGCCCCCCCCCTCCCCGAAATACTCAGGTTGGTCCACAAGAATGCCTTACTGGTACATTATTTAAACCAGTCTTTCTCAACCAGTGTGCCGTGGCACACTAGTGTGCCGTGACGGACCTCCTGCTGTGCCGCGAGAAAAGCTCTCTGCCCCCTTTCCTCCCCCCTCCTGCTGAACTCCTGCTGCTTGGGAGATGAGGAGGAAGGGCCAGGCAGTGGCAAAGAAAAAGAAGAAGGGACCGGGGCGCCGCCTCGTTCGGCCGTTTCCCCAGCCATCCTCCAATCCGCCATGACTCCCACCATGACTCTCGCCCCTCGCTAGCTGAAGCTGCGTGGAGGAGGAGCCCTGCCCACTGAAGCCCATCCACCACTCATGCTCCTCCTCTGTAGGAGAGCTGAAGCCGGGGGGAGGGGGGGGCATGGCACGGCCTGACTCTGCCCCTCCCCCGCTTCGCACTCCCAGCAGCTGCTCCAGCCTTGAGGGGACAGTGCGAAGCCAGCATTGTGCTGGCTCTGGCACCGCTGGCTTGGCACTACCCCCTCAAGGCTGGAGCAGCTGCTGGGAGAGGTAAAACCGGGGGCAGAGGTGGGGCATAGCGCAGCCTGGCTCCGCCCCCTCCCCCCAGCTTTGGCACTCCCAGCAGCTGCTCCCAGCAGGCCACCAACCCCCAGCCATTCTTTACTGTGTTAGAGTGTCATTTTGGTTGGTGGTGTGCCCCCGGATTTTTTTAATGTTAAAAGTGTGCCGCGGCTCAAAAAAGGTTGGGAAACACTGATTTAAACTGTTATGTTCATTCATATCATAATCTGATCACCATGCTCATTATATCCCACATTCATGGGGTTATTGGGATAACAATACAAAAGGTTTGCTAGGGTAAACCCTCTTCCCCCCCGTCTCGGCCCCCCGAACCAAACTCAGCCCCCCGGAATCAAAATCCTGGCTACGACCCTGCAAATGAGGAATATCACTCTGAATGTGTACAGGCTTGCTCTCTGAGCTATATCTGTTTCATGTACTGATTAAAGCAAGATTTCTGTTGTGAGTATTGCATTCATAGACAATAGAGCACAGATGAGCTACCATATGCTGTTGTTTTAAAGAAACTATTGTCAGCAAATCTGCCAGACCGTTCCGATTCTTTGAATCCTGGCTATTTGGTGACTGGTAATATGGCATCATCCACAACAACAATGCTATTTAGTGGTGACAAATGAGACTGAGCTTATAGTGAGTGAAAATCTTCCATCCCTCAACTTTGGAGAAGAGAGTCAGTATCATGTAATTGTTTAAGTCTTGGACTAGTTTTCTGAGGCTCCTCCTACACTGTCCTATATCCCAGGATGTGATCCCAGTCTGCCTGATTTAAACCAGATTATATAAGTCTCTGCTGCCAGATAATTTGGAATAAGAAGATAACTTGGGATAAGAAGATAATTTTGGGATCAGATCCTGGGATATAAGGATAGTGTGGAAGGGGCCTGAGAGACCATAGTCCAAATCCCTGCTTAGGATGACCTTGGACAAGTCATACTCACCTCAGAGGAAGGCAATGGGAAACAAGCTGTAAAAGAAAAACCTTGCCAAGAAAATCCCTAGGGTTGCCATAGGTCAGAAAGCACTTGAGAAATACAACACTCACAACTATGGAAATGTTCTCCATTTACACTAGGATTTTTATACTTGTTACGGCTGTGGGCGTTTAATATCTGTTTCTTACCTTTTATTATAGTTATTGTCCTT
This sequence comes from Anolis apletophallus, assembly GCA_030556195.1. NCBI lineage: Eukaryota > Metazoa > Chordata > Lepidosauria > Squamata > Anolidae > Anolis > Anolis apletophallus. The sequence continues at coordinate 191,004,742 of JARBWK010000002.1, read as the reverse complement.
TAAGAGTGACCAGTCTTTACATGTGCAGAGTCCCTTTTTGACTTTCATATTTTTTGAAGTTTGTGCAATAAACCAAAAAAAGGAATCTTAATGCAAGTAGGCCCCATCTCTACTGCCATACAGTGATACCTTGACTTAAGAGTTTAATTTGTTCTGCAGGTTATCTTCCTCGCCTATGTATAACTCACTAAACAGTGTTTCAGTGATGAGCTCTGATTCCATACAGTGATACCTTGACTTAAGAGTTTAATTTGTTCTATGACTGAGTTATCGGCTCAAATTGCTCTTCTCTCAAAGCAATTTTTTGATGTTACATGTTTTTAAATAAGAAAATGAACTTTATAAATAACAAACAATGTATAAATGTATATTCATGTGGAACAATAAAAAAGAAAGATCAACTTTAAAATGGTAGAAGCACAAAATTGTGGCAAGGAAGCATGAAGCACAAAGTGAGGAGGCAGAAACATCATTCTCTTCATACTGGACTGATTCCAGTCTCTCTCCCTCTCTCTCTTCTTGAAGCTAAACATACCAGATATAAAACCACTCAAAATCAAGTAATCCAAAGTTCCTCAAGCAGACAAAAGCAAAGCTGACAGCAATCTCCCAAAGTGGACAAGAGCACAAGGCATGGAGGCTGCTCCCTTGAAGCCCTAAAATGCTGTACTCTTGTGCTAGTGCCTCCCTCTAGAAATAGCACTCCCTCTAGCACTAGCTCTTAACTCAAAATGCTGCTCATATGTCAAAGTAAAACCCAGCCCAAGCAAAAATAATAACACAACAACTCGGCGATAACAGCTGATGACCTCCAAAACTACTTCATCGGAAAAATCGCGGCACTTCGACATGACTTGCCGCTGACCCCCGAGGAAGGGGACACGAGGTCCCAGCACCTCACCCGACAAATGAACACCGTCTCTCAGAATTCAGCCCACTAACAACGGAAGAGGTGAGAAGGCTGGTGACCGGGGCAAGAGCGACGACCTGCCCAAGGGACCCCTGCCCATCACATCTAATTAAGTCCAGTATTGATATCATGTCGGGTGCTTTGAGGGACTTGGTGAATCTCTCCCTAGAGACAGGCGCCTTCCGACTCCCTGAAAGAGGCCAGAGTCAGCCCCTCTTGAAAAAGACGAACCTTGACCCCGACGACCCAGCAAACTACCGCCCGGTTGCCAACCTACCCTTCCTGGGTAAGCTCCTAGAGCGAGCGGTAGAAAGCCAATTGCGGGACTTCCTAGATCGATCCGGGCTTAGACCCGTCCCAGTCGGGTTTCCGCGGGTCACGGAGTGGAATCCGTCCTCGTAGCGATCACTGACGACATCCGCCGCCAACTGGACCGGGGGAGGCTCGGCAGTCCTAGTCCTTTGGACCTAACTGCGGCCTGTGAGACCGTTGATCATGACTTGCTCCTCTACCGCCTGGCTGCCTCTGGGATCCAAGACAAGGCTTTGACCTGGCTGGAATCGTTTCCTGCGAGGCCGCCGCAGCGGGTTGAGTGGCAGGGTCAGGTCTCTAGGAAAAGTGAATTGGAGTGTGGAGTCCCCCAGGGTGCTATTCTATCTCCCACCCTCTTCAACATCTACGTCCAGCCCCTGGCCAGCATTGCTAGGAGCCATGGGTTCTCCTGCTACCAATATGCAGACGATACACAGCTGCTCCTGAAGCTTGACCCAGGGTCATCGTCGGTGCCGGACAGCTTCAGCCAAGGGTTGAGAGCGGTGACGAGCTGGCTCAGAGCACATAGACTCAAAATCAACCCGGCAAAACGGAGATCCTCTGGCCTGGCCGACCGACCCTCACCCACCGCTGCCACTCTTTGAGGGCGAGTCCCTATCCCCTGCTCCGGCGGTGAAAAGCCTGGGAGTGATCCTGACGAAAAACTAACAATGGAGGCCCAGATCCAGGCTGCAGCCAAAGGCGCCTTTTTCCATCTCCGTAGGGCACGACGGCTGGCCCCCTACCTACCACCTGAGGCGCTGAGAACCGTGGTACATGCCACCGTTGTCTCGCGCCTGATTACTGCAATGCCCTGTACGCGGGCCTCCCTGTCCACAACCAAGAGGCTAAAACTCATCCACAACGCAGCGGCCAGACTCATCTCTGGGTCATCAGTGAGGGACCACATTTCCCCTATTTTAAAAGATCTCCACTGGCTGCCCCTAGAGTTCAGAGTGCTCTACAAACTTTTGGTGCTCACTTTTAAAGCACGGCATAACATTGGGCCAGCCTACCTGAGCGCCCGGCTGACGGTCCAACGCAGCGAGAGGCCAGCACGTGCCATAAACGGTGATCGGATGACCATCCCTGGGGTGCGAGAGGCTCGGCTGGTAGAGACCCGGCGGAGAGCTTTCTCCGTGGCGGCCCCCATGATCTGGAACTCACTGCCACCCGCCCCTCAGAGCCACTTCGACCCGGACTAGGTTCCTGTCAGACCTGAAAACCTGGCTCTTCCGCCTAGCGCTTGGGGCCTGATCGGTACCTTGAATGACTGAGCCTCTCCTGCCGTCTGTATCTATGTTTTTAAATTGATGTACATTGATGTATTTTGGGGTTTTTAATGATGTAAGTCGCCCGGAGCACCGGTGGTGGAGGGCGACTCACAAATATTAAAGTATTATTATTATTATTATTATTATATTCTGCTCTTCTCACCTCGAAGGGCACTCAGAGCGGATTACAGGTACACATACTTAGCAGACAAGCCCTGCCGTTTCCACATACACACATATAGACGAACAGAGGCAAACTCTGGCCACCAGGAGGAGCTGACTCACTCCTCATCTCTCAGCGTTCCCCACATCCCTTGTTCCTTCCGCATTCCTCAGCGTTCCTAGAGTTCTTTAATGGCCTCAACAGCTCTTAACTCAAAACACTCTTAAATTGGGATGCTCTTAAGCAGAGGTTCCACTGTACAATGCAGTTTAAACTGGATTATAATGATCAGTCTAGACTCATATAATGCAGATTTAACTGGACTGAACTGGATTATGAGTCTATGCTGCTATATAATCCATTTCAATGCAATTAATCTGCATTCTTAAACTGGATTATATGGCAGCGTAGATGGGAGCATAGAATCATTGATCTGGAAGAGACTACAAGGGCTAACCCCATTCTGCCATGCAGGAATTCACAATCAAAGTACTCCTGACAGATGGCCATTTATTTAAAAAAATCTCCAGAGCAGGAAACTCGACCAAACTCCTATGCAGAAGCATATTTCACTGCCAAACAGCTCTTACCATAAGGAAAGTTCTTCCTAATGTTCAGATGGAATCTCTTCTCCTGTAGTTTGAAGCAGTTGCTACATGCCTTAGGGTGCATTTACACACAATTTGACATCACTTTAATTGCCATGGCTCAATGCTATAAAATCCTTGGATTTGTAATTTTGTGAGGCACCAACATTCTTTGGCAGAAAAGTCTAAAAACTGTAAAAACTAAACTCTCGTGATTCCATATCATTGAGCCATGGCCACGAGGAACTGCATTCATTTTTCAGTGTAAATGCACTAAATCGCTGGAGCAGCAAAAAAGAAGCTTGCTTCCTCCTTAGTATGATATCCTTTCAGAAATCAATACTTTGAGTTGCACTGTGTTTTCACTGCAGCACTACCACACATTTGCATCAGTTGGTAATTATAGATGCACTTGTTCTGTACACTTCAATATTTTCCCTGTTGAATCGGAGGGCATGCAAAGCAGAAGGACACACAGGCAAAATACCAGAACTGAATGTGCTTTATCCGGCAGATGAATGTGCATAGGAAAGTTGTAGACAATCCAAAATGCACTGCTTCTACAGTAACATGCACTACACTGACAAGTAACATGGAAGGGACTCCTAGCTTCTTTCCTTCTTCTGATGTGGAAGTAGTGACAGCAAGCTGAGAAACACAAAGGTTGAGTTTCCTTCATACCATCAGCTGCTCTGACAAATTAGATGTAACTAGGTGCATGAAGCTTGTTATGTGTAATTTTCATCCCATAATTGCCTGACATGAATCTGAGACATTAGTCAAGGTTGCACATACAGATGAATGAAGTGCACATGCAGCAAAACTATGGAGAATCAACTTGTGGCCTTCTACATACCGCTCTTTGTGGCCTTGGCACAATTGGCATAGCAATTACATGGCCCACAGAGCATATTGTCTGAGGCCACCGATTTGAGGTGCTTCAGGATGAATGATTGCATAGCTCTACCCCTGCCTGCTCCAGATATATCATATGCCTCTCTGCTTGGTGCAGAGGGGTTTGAGTTTAGTAGGAAAAATTGATAGAATGAAGTGATGTCTAATACAGGTAGTCCCCGAGTTACAAACATTGGGATTACAAATTACTCATAGTTAAAAAAACATGGGTGGGACAACAGGAAATGAGAGAAATTTAGTCTTTGATATTTAATTGGTGTTTAATCTCATTTAATGTATTTAAGAGGTATTGTTGTTTTTATTGATTGTTTTTGCTGACAATGCTGCCCTTGTCGCCCATTCAGAAGCAGCCCTGCAGTGCCTGACATCCTGCTTTGCAGCAGCTGCAAAGCTGTTTGGGCTGGAAGTCAGCCTGAAGAAAACGGAAGTCCTCTACCAGCCCGCACCACAGGAAGAACACCATCATCCCCACGTCAGCATAGGTAAATCTGTGCTTAAGTCCGTTCAGCAGTTCACCTACCTGGGAAGAATCATCTCTTCAGATGCCAAGATTGATAAAGAGATAGATCACAGATTATCAAAGGCATATAGTGCATTCGGAAGGCTTCACCAGAGTCTGGAGCAACAAGCACCTGAGGCAAAGCACCAAAATCAGTGTGTACAGAGCTATCGTACTGTCTATTCTCCTCTATGGGTCTGAAACATGGGTCCCCTATCGCCAACACCTACGACTCCTCGAATGCTTTCATCAGCGCTGTCTTCGCACAATCCTAAATATACACTGGACCAACTATGTGACGAATGTTGCTGTCCTTGAGCAAGCAGGGATCGCCATGTTATTGAGAACACAGCTGCACTGGGCAGGGCACGTCTCTAGGATGGAGGACCACCGCATCCCAAAGATACCACTCTATGGTGAACTCGCCACGGGTCAGCGCAAGAGAGGAGCCCCCCAAAAGAGATATAAGGGCTCCCTGAAACAACATCTCAGGCTTGGCCAGATTGATCACCAACAATGGTCCACCCTGGCCTCACATCGGGAGGCATGGAATGCACTATCCACAATGCTGCGGCCTCTTTCGAGAAGACACGCCGAATGGGTCTCGAAGGGAAACGACAACGCAGAAAAAAACGCAACTTGGAAACAACATCATCCAAGGAGGCTTTCTGCTGTGCTTTCTTCAACCGAACTTGCCAATCTCAGATTGGCCTTTTTAGTCATCAACGCGCTTGTAGAAAGCGTGGGATGAGTCCTTCCTAAGAATCTTCGTTCGCAAAGTAATGCCGAGAGAGAGATTAGGCATCAAATTGTGGTCTTTTGTCAGCCGCCCTGAGTCCTCCTTCGGGGGAAGAGAAGGGTGGGTTATAAATAAATGAGATAAATAAATAAATAAATAAATAAATAAATAAATAAATCATCCAAGGAAGGAAAATTCACCTCTAGAAGAGTTATCATGGGTAAAAGGTGTCTCCACTGAAGCTTTATCACCAATCCTTGTTTCCACAAGCCACATTTTTCAAAATCCAATTATTACAGAGGCAGAAAGTGAAGTGTAATCTTGCAGTCAGCAAAGCAAACACCACAGGGATGTTAACCCTTCCATGTATTTAGGAGTTACACTTATAAAATGTACCTGTTTTGACTTACATACAAATTCAATTTAAGAACAAACCTACAAACCTATCTTGTTTGTAACTTGGGGATTGCTTGTATAGAATGTTACAGAGTACTGTATAAGGGCCTCATCAAAAAGGCCCATGGATTTGCCTCATATCAGGGTGAATCCATGGACTCCTGGTGGAGAATGTGGAGAAGTTGTTGCTCCATGTCCTGCATTTCCCGCCTTACCTTGCCCTCATACCATGGGGTGAGCGACACTGTTCAGCTGCCCTCCATTGCTGGGAAGGCAATACAGGGATGCTCCTGTGTTGCTGCACTGGTGGCATGTGCTGCTTTCTCTCCCTTTTCAGCACAGAGTCTAACCGGAAGTGCTTGTACATAGTGTAAAGGTCTCCAAGCGGAAAATGGAGGAGAAGCAGTGTACGACAGGCAAATCAGCCTGTCTGATGAGGTAGTAAGTGCAAACAGAAAAGGTTACCAAAAATTAAACACAAACCATTAAGGATCTCCGAAGTAAGAAGAATTAATATGATAGGAAGTCGTAGTAGTTTACTATGGGGGGAAAAAGATAAGAAACAAAATGTGAGGAGAAGGAAGACTTAACTGGAAAGAAGGAGAGTGAGTAAAAAGGGACTTGGTAGGGGGAGGATAGCTGCATGAACAAAAATGAACTAATATTCATGAATATTAATTCTGCGGGAAATTTCTCTAACCTATTGTATTCTGTAAGGGTACCATGAGATACAAATATAAGTGAACCAATTAAGATGATTCTGTTACTTGTTTTCTTGTTCTCGCCAGCACATTGTTCTCATTTCCTTGTTCTCATTTTCGTTCACTTATACAGAGGTGTAATAAGAAATTCAATGTGCAAATTTGACAAATGTGAATTTAATATGATGTGTAGGAATGAATGGAAGAATGGAAGTTGTATGAGTGGAATTAATAATTTGGGAGACACCAGCAAAATATTAAGGCTTAAGACTAACTACCTGCTTGCTGGACTGTAATTAAAAGTTGCTAATGACATCTGAAAAGGTAAACTCTGATAAGAACTGTGACAGTGGTTCTTTCAAGTTAAGGAAATATTTGCAACATTCCTTAGGTTAAGAAGGAAGTCAACACAAGCCTTGCGTTTGTCAACACCAATCAAGAAGATCAACATCTGGCCAGGAAACTGAGATGGATCCAGGATGGAAGACGTCTACCATTAATTTACAACTTTGGGACTACACCAGCAGAATATTCCTATAAAAGACTCAATCTAATAATGCTCAAAGTGTGACAGACAAAAACGCTGTTCACCCACTATGATCTGCTCCATGGGAAGGAGAGATATAGTGTACCTATGGGGAGTGTCAGATATGCTATGGGAAAGCGTGATTCTGGACACTTTGGGGCTTCTTTCACAAGGGAAGAGGAAGACGTTTGCTTTTGGAGTCTTAGATTTTGTGCAGGGAGTCAGGTTCTGTTGGCATTGTTCTTAGGGAAAGGAGTTTTGGCATTTGGGCGTTATGAAGTTTTGACGTTATGGACATTATGGAACTATGTGTAGAAAGGCTGCAGGGAAGCAGGGTGTGGCCTAAGCAGGTGCTTCTCCAGGGAGGGAGAAAAAGATGTGGCAATAATATTTGGATGCGTGAGGATGAATGTGTGTACATGTGTGTGAATGGTGATTGAAAATGTAATTCCCCTTTGTCTGTTTGTTAGTCCAATGTAACTGTAAGTTGTTGTACATCCAATGTAGTTGCATAGAATCTATATGTCTGTATGTCCAAATGTCATTCTTTGTCTAAATGTTTTTCTATAATCTGATATACCTTCTCACATTGGAAATCACAAGAACCTACAGTATGCTTTAAAGTTATTGAAAAATCATTAATCACAAATTGGTCAGAAGTGGGATATTATTTTTCTTTTTTTAAATTAATAATTTTAATAGATATTATTTTCCAATGTGGGAAAGTTATTCATAACAGAAGATTCATACCAAGACTGCTTAAAAAGACCAGAAGTGCCCAAATTTGGTTCCTCTTCTTTCCAATTGTATTTTGAAAGTACATATACATTTTGTTTATCATGCAATATTTTCTATCAGCTCCAGGTGTAATGATCAGACACTTTTTATGCCAGCTCCCCAGGCTGGTTAATTCCAATATAAAACCCAAAAGATAATCTGTGACTTTTCAATCAATCTGGATCATCCCTGCTACAGTAAAACCCAGTCTACTTAGATAAAATGCCACTGCAAATATTTTTAAAGACAGTTATTTTCTTCCTTTCAGGGATGCAGCTCATGAGTCACCTCTGTATACCCTTGAGGTTCTAAGTAACAATACATTTATGATTGTTATATACACTGAGAGGATATTCCTTTTGAGGCTGGCAGATGCTAATAGTCAAGCATAAGTGGGATGAGCAACACAGCAAAATCCCAGACAAAGAGTCCAACTCTTTTCCAAGTAATTCCATCCCAGCCTTTTAAAATCACGTTCAGTAGCCATTGGGCTGTTTGCAGACTTCAAGACTCCTTTCAGTTTTCTCATAATTTTTTCCCTCTAACAAAAAGGACTCTTTATCTTTCCAGAAGGCCTATTACATGTGGAGATTAAAATTTAAATATTTTTCTTTAATACATATAATAATATAGCTAGGGACTATTATTATGAGGGTGCGTATATATCCCTACCCTCTCCATTGGTGCTCCCTTTTTGCGGGGGAGAGGCTTGCATACCCTAATGAAGTTGTGAGCTATGCTGGCCTCCCATGCCAGACAGGTCACAACCGAAGGGTCTGACAAAGAGCGTCAACTAGTAGGATGGGCTCTCTAGCCTTTTGGCAACCATCCTAAGAGAAGGAAAACTCTAATTTCAAACCCGGGCAGATGGTGCTTGTGTAACCCTGTAAGGTCAACCATCTAGAGAAGGAAACTCAAATCAAACCTACGACCTGAGGACCTCGCTGCCACCATCCTAAGCTTGCTAGGCCCCGGCAGACGAACCTTTGGTTTAAAGGGTGAGGCCAGTTCTGTGCACGCTGAGCTCCACCAGAAAAATTAGTTGCACAGGCTTGAAGGACACATCCAACCTCCTTAGACATCAACATGCTTGTAGAAAGCATGGGATTAGTCCTTCCTAAAAATCTTCGTTCGCGAAGTAATGCCAGAGAGAGATATCCCTATACCACTGAATAACAGTATCAGAGAGTGGGACAGGAAACAGTTTGTAACTACAGTTGGGTTTGACTTTAATTGATTTGATTAAAATGTTTTGTTCTAGGACTTTCTAGGTCCTCCAGTACAAGTCTATGGCCCACTGGAAATTGACCATGGAGTCATGCTGAAGAATCTAGAGATTTCTAGATAATCATTATATCCTCTAATATGACCATAGGATCATGTTGGAGGATCTAGAAAAATGTTCTTTTGGATTTAAAAAAGTATTTTTGTATGTAATTTTTCGCTTTTATGCAGGTCCTGTGTGCACATATGTTGGGTTGCCTGTAACCTGCAATTTAAATGAGAGAGAAGGTGAAGCGAAATTTGTCCGTTCATGGAGGAAGCTTCTTTGGGGTGGAGCTGTTCTGTTTGGGAGCTCAGATATAGGATTAATGAATAGCCATGCTGCGTGCTTATCGGAGTGCTTCATTTTCCCATCATCTGTCATGTCTACATATTCTTAAATGAAACAAATTATGCCAAACAATGTATTCCAATCTACTGATTTCTCTGACATGAAAGTAAACTTTGTTATTGTATTGTGCATTCAAAGCTTTTCCAACTCATAGTGACCTTAAGGGGCTTTCTGGGTCCCAAAGTCTGTGATCCGCCCAAAATAATCAATCCAGTGCATTTCCATGGACAAACAAGAAATTTAACCCTGGCTTCCATTGTCATCTAGCTCAGTGTTTCCCAACCGGTGTGCCGTGGCACACTAGTGTGCCGTGAGCGATCATCAGGTGTGCCGTGGAATTGGAACTTCCAATACCCTTTCTTCCCCCTCCTGCCGGACACTTTTTCTTCTCCACTCAGGCTCCCTTCTTCCCAGCCTCGCTCTGCTCGCTTTGCCTCGCTTTGCTCATGCTGCCACTTCTGTGGGAGGGGGGAGGAAGATGTGACCCATGCAGGCGCTACTGCGCAGACTCGCCCCATGTCTTCCTCCCTCCCTTCCACAGTGCTCTCTGGATATAGGTGAACTACAACTCCAAAACTCAAGGTCAATGCCCACCAAACTCTTATAGTATTTTCTCTTGGTTATGGTAGTTCTGTGCGGGAAGTTTGATTCCATTCCATCATTGGTGGAGTTCAAAATGCTCTTTGATTGCGGGTGAACTATAACTCCCAGCTGTTGAGCAAGACCTTCGTGTGTGTCTTTCTGCCATTCCTGCCTGGATATCTATGTTGTGTTCATCGAAAAAGGCCCAGGTTTCACACTGAGTGTATAAATACATTTAAAAAACATATTAACTATATGTATTACTGTGTTAGAGTGTCATTTTGTGTAATTTTGGCTGGTGGCGTGCCCCAGGATTTTGTAAATGTAAAAAATGTGCCGCGGCTCGGAAAAGGTTGAAAAACACTGATCTAGGTCATCCCTGGAATTTCTCACTTATGAAGTTTCACACAAGGGGGAGGGGGATGTGTGGTGTAAACATGTTTTTTTTAAAGAAAGAACTAGAATGCTTCTCATTTTCTTGAGTGAGGATCAAGCTCTCATAAGTCCTTCCCACTATTTAGTTTCTGTTCAGAACATAAATTCTGATACTAAGCATGCTAAGCACACCTCCTGGCTTTCACAAAATCTTCCTTCTCACAGCGCCCGCTGTTGCTGCTGCCTCTGCAAGGCTTCAGAGAAGACAGAAGCTCTTCTCCTCCAACAAAGCTTTATTTTCTTACCAGCAGTAAAATGGAAGGTTTCCCAAGAAGTGCCAGGGCAGTTGACAGCTTTCTGTTGGTGCCATAGCTACACATGGAGGTGATTCGGTGTTTGTAGGGCATCAGGTTAAGTCGATAAAGCAGATGAAATACAACCTGTGTAAACAATGTTTACGTTTTTTAGAAAGCGTATTGAAATATTGTCACCACATATGCCGAGAGCTATAGCGGTGACAACTTGACAATGTAACTATGGTATTATCTGCTGACATTTATGTAAATAGGTTACTTTACTCGTTTGAAAACCGCCCTTGTTTCACTTCCCAGCTGGCTGCCTTTCCCCTCCCTTTTGCACATCCTCAATGCTAGCTAATCAGCAATTTCAAACTTGCATACATTTAAATCAAACTTGGCTAAATTTATAGCAAACAGAAATAACAACCCTCTTATTTTTTGCTCATCCTGTCTTGCCAAATTAAGCAGTATGTCTTGAATTGGAAAACGGCTGACATATTTATAGCCATCCTGTGCTAAACAAAACCAGCATTTGCCTTTGTCTGACTTCCTCAGAAAATTGAGGGCAAAGAAGGCAGGGTAATACAAACGAGCTCACTGTTTACAAGAAGTACTATTAAACTTTAGCAGCAGGGGTGGTCCTACCGGTAGGCAAAGGACGCCGCTGCGTGGGGCGCCATCTGGGTAAAGGGTGCATTCCCCCGCCCGCCAGACAGCGTCCGGCCAATGATCCGCTTTTGGCCCCATCCGCCTGCCTCCCTCGGTGCCTCCGCCTCCTCCACCGCCCACTTCCCAGCCAGTCTCGCGAGACGGGAAACATGGCGGCTGGGGAAGGGGGGCAGTAAAGAGCGCTGCTCAGTGGAAAGCCGAGTCAGCCTGTGTTTCCGGCCTGGGGGGGGCTCCTCGGGTCCTGGCCGGCCTTCTCCCCCGGGACCAGGCTCTCCTTGGGCAGGCTTGGGCCCCCCTCCCTCCCTGACTGCGATCCCCGCCATCCCTCAGGGCTTCAGGGCCCTCCCTTTCCCCCCTCAGCTGATTCAGCAGGAAAGGGAAGGGGCCTGTGTCATGGAATGTAATATAACACTACTACTACTACTACTACTACTAATGTATTGTATTTACCTTTTACTAGGAATGGTGGGAGTTGAAGTCCGAAGCACCTGCCTGCAGGGAGGGCCCCAGTTTGCCCGTGCCTGTGTTAACAATGCCTTTGCGGTGGCGCTGGGGGCTTACTCCTATGGCATCATTATCAAAATTACTGGTAAAAGTAGGGCAGCTGGGACCCTACGCAGGAGCTTCTGGGCATGCGCGGAGGGGGGGGCACATAATGGTTTGGAGGGGGGCAAAATAATGTTCGCTTACCATTTAAAATTACCTTAGACTGCCCTTGTTTAGCAGTGGTTCTCAACCTGTGGGTCCCCAGATGTTTTGGCCTTCAACTCCCAGAAATTCTAACAGGATGGGATTTCTGGGAGTAACAGGTTGAGAACCACAGCTTTTCAGAGACTTTTAAATCTTACACTCAGGGATTTGCTTCCCATCAGCGCCCCTCACACAATTCTGTTCCTCTAATGCAGTGGTTCCCAACCTTTTTTTGACCAAGGACCACATGACCAGGGACTACTTGACCAGGGACCACTCTCCAACATTTGGACCAAAAGGGTTATGAATCAGATTTTGGTCAACTTTCGATTTGGTTTGGGGTGCTGATTCAGAAAATTGCATTGGATAGATCACATCCACTCTAGTTTCTGATACTGAATATATGCCACAGTCAGTGACAGGGAAAGAGTAGCAGGCAGTGCAAAAGGAGCAGAAATAAAATAAAATAAAGTGGAAGGAGGCTCGCGGACCGGATTTTCATCCTCGCGGCCAACTGGTGGTCTGTGGCCCACAGGTTAAGAGCCACTGCTCTAATGGATTTAATCACACAACTGCTGGTTTGTTAATTTGTCATTTTTCCTACTCATCAAAACCTAGCTCTTTTACAAGTTTCATATTACCTCAAAAATATTTCTTCTGTCTTTGCCTTATAATCCTTTTGTTCTTTTTTTTTATATAAAAAAGCAGAATAATTTTACTCCTATTTCCAAAAATAGCTTCTGAGAGAATAGTGACCTCTATACTCCCACAGCCAGGCAGCACTATGTCAAATATCGTCTACTGAAAACAAGAGTAGCAGCTTTCTCTAATCTCAGTCCAAGAGAGAAGATACCTGACAACTATCTTGCTGAAACTGAGTTTTTTTCAAAAACCAACGTGCCAGGAAATAGACACAGGTATTCAAACTGAGCTCTAGTCATTTTGGCTGGGAATTGTAAAACTTCCATCTTTAAATCTGGATGTATTCTCAGTTATTACAGATATGATTGGGCCCAGTGGCATCACATGGGGAGGTGCAGAACATATAGATTTACTACGGGATATCATTAGAGAGGGTAATACCAACCATGGGGTATGGGAGAGAGAGGTGAGCAAGACAAAAGGAAATGCAGCAAGGTAATGCAGGATGTCCAACTTTGCCCCTTTGGTTACCAGGGGAGGGAAATGCTGTCCCCCTCTTGGTTGTCTTTATTTACAGTAGTTCAACATTCTCTATTTCTCACTCTCACAAACATACATGCACTGTTTGTGCTTAGGCGGGTTCCCCCTTCAAATCCTTCCTCCTCTCCTCCACACATTTACACATTTCACCTTCTCTCCTTTGATATACCCCTTTTCATTAAAAATTTACCCCAAAAAATCTCCAGTGACAGCCCCTTGTCTATGCCCAAACACATTCTTTTGTATGCTGTGCTTTGATTTATGAATGTAAACATGGGCTAAATTTGCAATTTTGGCTGCTGATCAACACATTTATTGCTGACGAATGGGCTAAACAGACATTCTGAATTCTTGGATCTTTCTTAGCTTTCTTGTGGGCCAGCACTGCTTCTGCTGGAGTACCTTTTGTGGTTGCTGGGCAGCTTCAGGAGCATGGAACCAGGTGCTGTGTGTTTGTGCACAATCTCAAGATGCAGATGGGGTGGGTAATACACAGAACTATGACTCCAAATAATAGAGAGTTCAGTGAGAAGTTCTGTTTTAAAACTTTACACACTGCTTTTGGGAAAAAATATTTTCCAAAAACTACTGTTGAATAATTTACTTTTTGAATAACCTTGACATGCAGGTTGCCAGAATCACTACACATTTTGGCAAATGCAGCAACTATTTTTGGGGGGTATGGGGAACCCGTAGTCCCATGCCCTGCAACACCCAGCTCAAGAGGAAGCTGATCCCATGAGGGGAATTTTTGACAGCACAGCTTCCCCCGACTGCTTCCTGCACAACACGGGAAACCTTCCATGTTGCCATCATGGCGCCACTCTAGATGTCCCACTGAGCCCTGCTGGAAGTTCCTGTGCATTGTTTGATGGGAGCCAACAGAATCCATGCATCATCTAGGGCTCAACTGCCATATGCTGCTAGAAAAAGCCCTGTCTGATGAAGTTGTAAGCAGGCCCGGACCATTACCTTTTGCCGCCCTAGGCCACAGTTCGGAATTACGCCCCCCCCCCCATTGGCTGCCGCCGGTGCCACTCCAGTCCTCCTGCTTCTGCTAAGGCATAGCAGAAGCAGTGGCAGCCAATGGGGGGCGCCTGAGGCGGTGCTTAGCTGCTATGCGCCGCCCCAGGCAACCCCCATTGGCCACTGCCACCGCGCCAGTCCTCCTGCTTCTGCTAAGGCATAGCAGAAGCAGGAATAGGTAGTGCGGCAGCGGCAGCCAATGGGGGGCACCTGAGGCGGTGCTTAGCTGCTAAGTGCCACCCCGGGCAACCCCCATTGGCTGCCACCGCCGCACTACCTTTTCCTGCTTCTACTATGCCTTAGCAGAAGCAGGAAAAGGTAGTGTGGCGGCGGCAGCCAATCGGGGGCACCCGAGGTGGTGCTTAGCAGCTAAGCAGGCACCCCCATTGGCTGCTGCCTCCGTGGCTTATGCCCATAGGCCATGGCCTAGAGTGGCCTTATGGGTAATCCAGGCCTGGTTGTAAGTCTCATTGATGAGTAAAATTATGCAGAATTGGTTAGAGACCACTACTAGGAATGGTCTCAGGTGTGAAATTTATGCAGGTAAATTGAAATCTGAACCACAAGGAGAGGTGAGTAAGAAATAAAATTGTTGTTGTTTGATTATATTATTATTATTGGTATATTTTCTCAGAAATAAAAGAAATGTGAATGAATTAGTCTGAACTCTACAACAGAACAATAGAAGAATTGGATCACTCTTCTTTGTATTTAATCCAAAGATGATGGTTTAGAGACAAAAGGCACTGAATACAAAATGTGCCCAGAACTTTCAATTTCAAACCTCTGACTTCCTACAGTAGACTCACAAGCTGGATCTACGCTGCAATATAATCCAGATCAAATCTGTATTCTGAAACTGGATTATATGGCAGTGTAGATCCAGCCTCAGTTAACTAGAACTCAATTCTAAGGCAACTTTTTGATGTTATTAATTAAGGACAGATGTTGGCCACATCTACAATTGTTCCAGTCTTATTTACAGATTTATAGAAACCATGATATGGTTTTTATTAAGATCATCTCTATATTTATTATGATATAATATTTTAGGCTTTTTCAACCTTGAATGTACCCGAGCAAAGTACAGTCAATGCATTTACTTATCTAATTTTACTTACCCCTTTAATATGTTTCTCTGGGATGCCATGTAAGCGAGCATAGTAGTACATGTGTTCTTCCACAGTTAGTAAATCATCTAAGGCATCATCTTGTGGACAATACCCAAACAACGACCAGTGGGAATCATTGATGTCATTCAAAGATCTGAATTGCAATATTAATTATTTTTTTAGGTTCTGCATGGTATGACTTTCTAAAAGTTAAAGTTAAAATGAAAGCAGGTGACTATGTTTTGTGCAGAGCCCCTGTATAGAGGTCTATATGGATATAATTTATCTCTTTCTTTCTCACTCATTAGCATCTTGCACATTTCAACTTGAATTGCAAATTTCAGAGGGCTATATGCTATTTTTGTTGTATGAATATGCTGAGTTTCATGTTAAGGATATGCTTAACCATGCCTGAAATCCTTTGCAATTTTAAAACCCAGCAGCAAGCTTGTTTGTCATCTTTTTGAGAAAACATGTTCAAATATCTTGATTCAAGTAACAGAAAAGTGACTTGGAACAAATTAGTTGGTACAAACCTACAGCATGGTTGAGTTCATGCTTCTTTGGAAGCAAATCCAACCAAGTTCAAAAGGCATTATCCTAAGGCAGGGTTCTGATACAACAACTACAATATAAACTTCGCATTGCCTCAATCTTCTCTAAATGAAATGGGGAGAAGAATAAAGCTGGGAACAGTTTCTTAACTGAAATATTTATGCCATTTGTGCTTTTCTCAGTAACTCTCATTTCCACACTTATATTTCTTTTGATCCAAGTTAATGTCCCATTGCATTGATTTCCTCAGCTACATCCCCCATATTTCACAGTATACATTAAATCGACTCCTCCATACCCGGTTTCATCGCGCACCAGCAGCCTTCCGCCAGATGGCCCAATGTCTCCTGTTAGCATTTTGAAAATGGTTGTTTTCCCAGCTCCGTTTACACCTAGCAGTCCAAAGCACTGGAATATGAGGAGAACATAAGAACATAAGAAGAGCCATGCTGAATCGGACCTCAGCCCATCTAGTCCAGCATTCTGTATCACACAGTGGCCCACCAGTTGTACACGGGGATCTCGAGCAGAAGGGAGGGCAAAACCCTGACCTGCTCCCGACCCCCCACAACCAGTACCCAGGGAAATCCTGCCTACCTCAACCAACTCCGAGGTGGCACTTGAATGTCCTTTTCAGTAACTACCGATACACTTGGTATCCATGAATCTGTCTAATCCTGCCTTGAAGCTGTCCAGGCTGACCGCTGTCACAACCTCCTCTGGAAGTGAGTTCCATAACCCAATGACCCTCTGGGTGAAGAAATATTTCCCTTTATTAGTCCTAACTTTCCTACCTTGGAGCTTTAGGGAGTGCCCCCTAGTCCTAGTGTTGTGTGACAGAGAAAATATTTTTTCTTTATTCACCTTTTCTATCCCATGCATGATTTTATACACTTCGATCAAGTCACCTCTTAAACGCCGTCTTTCAAGGCTGAAAAGACCAAGGCGTTGCAACCTGGTTTCATAAGGGAGCCGCTCCATCCCTTGGAGAAAGACCAAGTTTGGGTTATAATGCTTTTCTAACGTCTTTCAGATAAATAGCTAGATTACGGATTCCCGAACTAAAGACCATTAACTTTGGGATTTGCCACATAATTGTTTGGGGGTGTGGAGAGCCCTTCACCTCACACCCTGCATCACCCAACTTAACTTTGGCCTGGAAGCATCTTCCACTTGGTTTTCCCTCATTGTTGCAAATGCAACATGGGAAGCACCTTGTTTGATAGCAGTAGCAGTATACACCACTTCCTCTCCCCTTTTGCCACGGAGCCCCATCGGAAGTAGATGTATGTCATGTAATGGGCTCCATGCCAAAAGGGGAAAGAAACCAGCATACAGTGGGCAAATTAGCCTGTATGATGAGGTTGTTAGGCTTGTAGTCCAAATGTGACCTTCCAAGGTCATTTACCCAGCTCCTGCCCTAAACTTTAGACTTAGGGTCACCCTAAGTCTGAAATGACTTGATGGTATACAACAACAACAATCATAATTAACCAGACTATCTCATCAGCTAAAATCGGGCCCAATGAAATACTGGTTAAGTTTATGTTGGTTGCGATTGTTCTTCATTTTAAATATTGTATTGTTCTTTCATAGGTTTTTTTTGTACTACAAATACGATATGTGCAAAAAAACATGAACATATACATGAAATTTGTTCATGTTTTTTTCAAACTATAGTCCAGCCCCCCAAGAGTTTGAGGTACCCTCTGCTTAATTTTTTTGAAGAGCTAGAGATGATGAGGATGATGATAATAACTTTATTTTTGTACCCCGCCTCCATCTCCCCAAAGGGACTTGGGCCAGCGTACATGGGGACAACCCCAAAGAAACACAGATTAAAAACACAATGCAATAAAATAAAACAACATCATAATAACATAAAACAACATCATCTATCTATGTATATGATAAAAAGTTAGTGTTTGCGGCCGAGCGGTGGGAGGAATATGTGGCAGCGTTTCGATTGGCTGCCACTCTGGGATTATTTGCATAAATGGCTCTGACTGGCCAGCCACCCAACATTCCAACACAGCACAGAGAGGAAAGGGAAGGGCCTGAGGCAGACAGAAATGGCTGGAGTTGAAGATAGCCAGTTGACAGTTTTTTTCTGTTGGAAATGGAATGTTCAGTACCTTCACCAACACTGCAGCCCCTATACATAGAGGGAAAATGAAAGGCCTCAGGCAGTCAGCCACTGCGGCCCACAGCAATGACGGATCCGGACCAAACTTGGCAAACAGGGGCCCAATGGCCCACTTCACAACCTGGTGTGGTTTAGGGCAGACTGGGCCACGAATGATGGGATTTGCAGAACCTTCACATCATTCACTTCCCAAACAAAACTGTAGCCCCTATACATCACAGACCACACCCAAAATTGACAGCAAGACTTCCGTAACTTGATTTGCCTGACTAGGCCTCAGCTCATGGGATATTGTTAGGCTTCCTCAACTTGATTTTCCTGACTAGGCCCCCAACAATGACAGAACAAGACCAAACTTGGCACACAGATCCCCCAAGGTGCACCCTACATCCTGGTGCAGTTTGAGGGAGGATGGACCATGGATGATGGGACTTGCAGTACTTTAATTCACTTCCTTAGAGCACTGTGGCCCACACCAATGACGAACTATGGCACAAAATGCCTTTCTCAAATAACCTGGGCAGCGCTGGGTCCCCAAGCTAGTAATAACATAAAACAACATAATAAAACAACCAATAGCCTGAAACAGTAATAAATACTGAACTCAGAGGGTAAGGGCTTGTGCAATAAAATTTCAGGACAGGCTGGTGGACAAGTGCAAGAGCCGATAATAGTGCTAGAAGGGCAATACCATTTAGAATGCCAGATCTATAGGGCAGGGGACAGTTGGGGGGGGGGGGGCAATTATCTGGTGAACTGTTTAATTATAAGTTTAAATTGTATACCTCACCAGATAGGTGAATGGTCCTCAAACCAGATGAGAAAAATTAAAATAAGTGCACCCTGAAACGTGGAATACCTTGCCTTAGAAAAGGGATGAGTGCATTGATATACAGGAAATACGTCAGCCAGAGGTAGCACCAAGGCATGTCTCTGTCCAAACCAAAAGGGCTGCCTCTCCCCCAGGTCGCATACAGAAGCCCACCTCTCCTGCTGGGATTCCAACGCTGACATTTTTTACTGCTGCAATCCTTCGATGGAGGAGGTGATAGACTTTGGTGAGGTTCTGGAGCTGCAGCATGTCGCAGTCTGTAAGGCCCAGTGTGACCCGCTCTCTTTCTGCTTGGACATCCTTGTCTTCTTTCTCACCCACTGCTTCCAGCTGGAGTGGTGTCTCTCCATGTACTTTGTTAAACAAAAATCTAGAAAGGAGGAAAGCAACCTTGTTTTATCTCCACAGTGCTGTATTTCTTTGGGAGTTTGCTGAAAGGCAGGCATAAAAACATAAATAAACAAATATCTTACAGAAGGAACACAACTCCTTACTAAAGACATCTATTATTCTGCCTTTAAAACAGAATTTGGGACAGAAAGATTATTAAGATCTTTGAGCTCTGACCCCCCCCCAGACACTCTTGCAATATTTCTTCACACATTGTAGAATTAACGTATGAGTTGCTGTGATGGCCACTGACTTAGATACGTATCTTTGAAAGGAGAACTGAAAAATAAACAGAATTTAAGCCTGTTCATGTCTATCAAAACAGAAGGGTAACCATGTGAGGCAAAATGAGGATTTCTGGCCTTGTTCTTATTGTGTGGCATTTAATGTTTCTGACTTATGGCAACTCTGTCTTGGGATATTCTTTGCAGATTTGCCCTTGACTTGCTCTAAGGCTGAGAGAGGCTACTCTATGGGTTTCCAGGGCTGAGTGGGGATTTGATCCATGTTTTCCAGAGTCATCCAGTGTGCAAACTACTGCACTTTTCTGGCTCTGGGTACTACATTCAAGTACGAATTCTGCCCCTCAAAGGACATTTTTCTTCAGTCCTAAAATGTATGGCTTTAAAGAAAACAGACATTGACAATAGTTCATACCTAGAACTCTTCTATTAGCCATATTCACATTCTCTTTGTAATTTTGCCTGCCCCTGTTTTTTTTTGGGGGGGGGGGGGGTACATCAACTCTACTTGTCAATGGTTAACTGATGTTTTATCTTATTCCAATGCTAGAAATTTAAGTAATAAAGGATAATTTCATTTGGGGGCAGAGTGCTTTCACCCTCTCCTCATAGCTACTCGTATACTCCTGAGTAGATGGAACCTCCTGTTCAACACAGAAGAATAGGCCTTAGTGCCAGATGCTGCTGGGAAACAGAGATGGGTGAATATGCCAGTGTAATTTTCTCCAACATCCATTTCTTTTTTTTAAAAAAATTACAAATTATCAAATTATTTCCATCAAATTTATGAACAAATCTGTGCATTTTGAAACATTTGACTTTGAAAGAAATGAACCAAATGGGAGGCTCCCCTGTTTTTTGGGGGTCAAAGACAAAAACAGGAGAGGGTTTGTTTCCTTCATCTTGTGTTTAAAGGTAGCATCTAGCTAGCCACTGTCTTATAGGATGCTAGATGAAGGAATGTATCTACGCTTTAGAATTAATCAGTTTGGCAACACTTTAACTGTCATGGCTCAATGCTATGAAATCATGGGATTTGTAATTTGGCAAGGCACCAATACTCATTGGCAGAGGAAGCCAAAGGCTTTATACAATTACAAATCCCATAATTCCATAGCACTGAGCTATGGCTGTTAAAGTGACATCAAACTGCATTAATTCAGCAATATGAATGCATCCTAGGAGGCTATTGATCTGATTCACCTTGGGAAGGGGCCACTGTGGAATTATTTATTTATTTATTTATTTATTTATTTAGTACATCTGTATACCGCTCCCTCTCAGCCCAAAGGCAACTTGGGGCGGTTCACACAACATCAGAAAAAACACACATTCAAAACAATTTTAAAATATTAATATACCGGTTAAAACCATAACTGTAATAAACACATTATTAAGTCTCCGGGATAAAAACATAGTCCGATCTCGTAGTCCATTGTTCCAAATCTTATGTCAGTTACACTGCCTTTTTAAACACCTGTTCGAATAGCCAGGTTTTGACTTTTTTTCGGAAGGTCAAAAGAGAGGGGGCAGATCTAATGTCCCTGGGAAGGGCGTTCCATAGCCGAGGGGCCACCACTGAGAAGGCCCTGTCTCGTCTCCAACAAACGTATTTGTGACGTAGGCGGAGTCGATAGCAGGGCCTCCCCAGACGATCTTAACATCCTAGATGATTCGTAAGGGGAGATGCGTTCGCACAGGACAATTGGATGAGTGCTTTTGGTAACTTGCCACTGGACTCCCTTGGAAAGAGAAACTTTTTCTCTTAGAAATTTGGTTGAGCTGTATGCTTTATAGATGCAGTGTGCAGTCATGTGTATGTTTTTATGAAACAGAATTTGTCTTTGGACAAAAGTCAAAATCAAATTCTAATCTTTTGTAGAGTAATAAAGCCTAATAGGGTCTCACAGGTTGGGTTTCCTGGCCAAGCATTTTTTTCGTGGTATAACTAATGCTTCATCAATACGGTGCCAGTCCATAGATTTACTGTACACTACATACATTTTTGAAAGGCTAGGTGTTTTTGCCTGAATTTCAGTCTTCCTGAAATGCCAAGTAATATTACATCAGTAGGTAAAGACACAATCTGAAGAAAAGCAATGTTCTGTTGATTCCGGTGGGAAATGTAAGCATGTGATTAACCCAGCAATGGAAACCTATATAATTTTAAAATGCTTAACTTTTATTGGTCTTCACCCTCAGAAAATCACTAAAGAGAGGTGCAGGGGCAGTAATGAGACTGAGACTGCATCAACTTTTCCCAGCTTGCAATCCTTTTGTGTTTGCATGTAGAGTTTACCCATATACAAACTGTGAGGCTGTGTATATGGTATACTTATATTCACTGTGTAGAGCAGGGGTGGGCAATTATTTTTTCCAAGGGGCCACACGAGAGCCAAAAAATATTATGGAGGGCCGCACCTAAAGGCGGAACTACGTGCTAACCTACATAATTTATTTATTTATTTATTCACTTACTATATTTACTATATATTACACATAATTAATATTAATATATTAATATATCAAGAAATATTCATATATTATGTATTAATATCATAATTATTATATTATAATATATATATATATATACAGACATTATAATATATTGAAATTATAATATAATATACCATTATATTATATTATTTATTATAGGAGGGCCGGATAGAATCGGCCAAAGGGCCGCATCCGGCCCCCCGGGCCGCAGTTTGGCCACCCCTGGTGTAGAGTGTGGAGAAGGGCTCTGCGGCCCAAGTTCACATATCCAGAAAACATAAAGCTTATGGTTGATATATTCAGAAAATTGTGAATTCGGGTTTTAATAAGACTTCAAAGGAGCCAGCCAACGTGCTGAACCATATTCTCCATACAACTTCAGCACCTGCTGAAGTACATATGGTTCACTGCAATGGAAGAACAGTAGTGTGGGGCTCCACACAGTATATTTGTTTGCAATTGTGGAATTACCCTCCCAGTGAAGACATCACTTACTCCAATATCCTATGCCAAACTTTATAAATTGTCCCATCATCAATCAAGAGGCGGATTGCAAAGAATATTGTCCCCTGGATGAACATCCCGAGAAGTTTGGAACTTATTCTGTCCAACTCAAATGTTCTGTCGGGGCAAACCACTCCATATGCTTTCAAGAAACCCATCAAAGCTTGATGGTATGATAATTCGATCAAACCGTGTCCAAAGCAGAATTGTGGGAACATCAGAAAAACATGCCTCAGAGTTTCAGCGAGGTCATGCAAGCCCTGAAAGAAAGGAAGAATTATTATAATGTGTAGCATTATACTTTTTTTTAAAAAAAAGCATAACCTAATGGATTAAATTTTGCATGGCCATAATTTTTATAGCAAGATGCCCATTGAGGGCAAAGATCTACAGTGTATGAAGAAGTGTGTTAGACAGAAACATATTGTGGCACCATGTCCTTCTCTATGGTAGTCCTACCAACCAGCATCACACAATCTAAAAACCTAGAGAAACCTAGATGATGACCACAATCATGCACTTAATAAATGAAAAACTACATGAGCATCGCAATGATGAATCCAATAGATACAAACCTAAAGGGGCTTAATCTGTTCCCTGCTTTTAGAAAGTCACATGTTTGCCTATTTCTGAACATGCTTCCAACATTTTGTGCTTTCCCAACCTCCCCAACCAATTATCCTTTAAAAGTAACACTGTTAAATCTCTGGAGGTCATTAGGGTTGGGAAAGTTTCTTTACTTTGTCCTGCGGAACATAAAGTCTGGTTATACATCACACCCCATAAGCCAGGCTGCTCTGTTGAGAAATCTGAAAGTTGTTTAGAGACAGATAGAAAATGGGGGTGTTTCAGATAGCCTTTATCTGTCTTGTTCTTTCTGGTTATCATTCTGTTCTAGCAACTTAATTTCCATAGGATTGGAAAAGAACAGAGACAGGAATACTGGGCTGCTGCTGAGATGAAATGGTAAATACAGGTCAACAATAAAACAATTGATGGTTAAGGTGCCGTTCCTGCTGGCCATCTTTCTGTTTCAGCCTTCTTCAACCTGGACATCTCCAGATGTTTTTTGAAAAACCCTCCCACCATGCCCAATTAAGTTACCTGACATCTAAAACATCTGGAGGTGATGGGGCCCCATCTACACTGACCATTTTAAGCAGTATCAAACCAGTATTGAAGAAAATGTTTTTGCTGTGCAGATGAATTCCTGGAATCAGTTTGAGGCCTAGGTGACACAAACCACAATAGCAGTTACGTGGATTAAGGGCTTTCTTTCATGTGCTTAGGTAGGGATGTGTTATCTAGCTGTCCCAATTTGAGCCTAGTTTCAAACTGCATTGAATGGTCAGTGCAGATGGGGCCTAAGTTGACGAAGTACAGTTTAGGTAAACATGAGAAGAAATGTCACACCAGGGCTCTCCAAGGCATATTTTGCCCAAAAATCTCTCTAGGAAGCATTGTAACCAATTTTTAATACTATTTTAAGTTCAAGAGGAAATGATCACAAAATGACCTAAAACGGGAGGTCAAAATGTGTCAAAAAATGTCTGCATGCCCCCTGGAGGGCAGTGGGGGGCAGCAATATATTGATGATAGGGGGAAGTTGCCCTCCAAAATCTTCTGGAGGCCCTCTAACCTCATGATAGTTTCCTTCTCCTGGCCTAGGAGGTTTCTAACACACTAGGCTTGTATATAAATTGTATATGTAAAGGGATGTTCCATTCTCCTTGGGAAGCATTGTAAACCAAGTTTGCCCATATCTGTACAGCCAAAGCTTGCCACCTGCAAACTCATTATATTTTCTAGAATACAACTCAAAAATAATTTGCATGGAATTCTACAGGGATTACTCCCTCATAGGGATGAACTGTATTAAATTACTTATTTTTTGCAAGACCCCTATGAACAAATCTTGTCAAGAAACTTCCTTAGGATAGCCCTAAACTGGATATGACTTAAACTGTTGAGATCTTATTCTGGGTTAAATGGTTATTCTGGGTTAATTGGTTGAGATCTGTTCAAACTAATCTGGGCCACAGCCCATTCAGCACATTGGAAGTGTTCCCACAATTCCCAGCAGCATTCCTATAATCATTACGCAGTTGGATTCCCAACCATCTTCAATACCTGTTCATATCAAAATGGTCTTCATGAAGTTACCTAGCAGGTTAGAAAAATAGCCTGTCATAAACTCTAGACAGTAGTTAAAAGAAAGCTATCTGTGAAAATAACACTTGACATGCAGTAAAAAGTTGGCCTTTGTGGATAACACCTATTCTTCTTGTCACGAAGCATGAGAAATGCAGCTGACATTTGAGTATTGGCCATGTCAGAGACACAATAAATTATCATGGGGAGACAGAGCCAAACACCTGCAAAGGACATATCAATGTCAGTCAACACACCCTGCCCATTTTTGGGCCACAGCAGTTTTGTAAAAATCTTCCTCTTTTGTGTGTGTTTTCTTGCTGTTTAAATGCCTTTACAAAAAATTCCTGAGTGTGCAGTCAAGAAAGAAGTAGATCTTCAATGAAAAATGACAAGAAATTCTGTTTTAAAAACAAAGGTTGCCTTTCTGGTGAGACAGCTAGTGTTTTTACACTTAGTATCATTGCAAGGGTGTAGCTACAGAGAAGAAAATAAAGATTTCCTGTTCAATAATGTGTCTCCCCTTATATGACATTTTCCTACATTTTCCATCATTCTACATAATCATCATTCTCTACATCATTCTCTCTCCCCTCCTCTTCAACGTCTACGTGAGACCTCTTGCCAGCCTTGTGCAGAGCTTTGGTCTGGAGTGCCACCAATATGCAGATGATACCCAGCTGTTTTTACAGCTGGAGCCTGGAGTCACCTCAATACCAGACAATTTCACCTTATGTCTTGAGGCTGTATCGAGATGGCTGCGTGCCAGTAGGTTGAAGGTGAAGACTGAGATTTTGTGGCTTGGCCGCCCGCCTGGACTGGCGCCCTCCCTGCCCAACTTCGATGGTGCCCCCCTTCATCCATCTTCCATTGTTAAGAGCTTGGGTGTCGTCTTGGATTCACAGTTGACTATGGAGGCCCAGATCGCTAATGTTAGTAAGCAGGCCTTTTTCCATCTCCGGCAGGCGAGAAAGCTGGCACCTTACCTTTCAGAGGAAGCTTTGGGTACAATCATCTATGTAACGGTTACATCTAGACTGGATTATTGTAACGCCTTGTATGTTGGCCTTTATGACGATCTCGGTCACAAAAATTGACTAATTGACACTCCGGGTAGACTGCCACCAACCTAATGGGTCATTAGGATTTACTTCGAATTAAAACTCTAATTAAATGAAGTGTCTGTAGCATTTGGCCTTACAACAACAACCCACCAACCAAGAATGTAACTGAGGAGACCAAAAGATGACTGAGGCTTCTTTTAAAAGTTAATAACAAACGTATATATTAACTACAACGAGGCTATCAAATAGGCACAGATCGTATTGGTTCTACTGAGAGGCAACTAGCGTACGGTTACAACAATGATAGACTTAGAACAGTGTGATGGTTGCAAGATCAATATATGTGCTAGAGCGTAGAGGTTACTGACTAAAAAGGCTATTATAACTTCTTCAGATGGTACGTTCAGTTCCACAGACAGTACTGAGACTTGTCTCCCAACTCCCAACTAATAGTTCCACTAGATGGCTGTTGTATTAAACTTCTGGAACATCTAATCACTTAGATCGTTCCCTGAGTCTGGCTACTACTGGGTTACTCGTAACCCACACATTCTAAGAGTCCAACTACCTGTCACTCTATCTCCAGAGATGACCAGGTATCCCAACTGCCTATCACAAGAACAGTTCTAACTGGCACTCTTCCACAAGCGTTCCCACTAGAATGACTACTGGCCCTAAGGGCGGTCAGAACTGAGTCGTGACTCCCACTAGTCCAGCCTATTCCTACGTGGTGAATTGCTTGACAGACTGTCAGTCTCTGTTGCCAAGGCTCTGGTGATACTCCCCCAGAAACCTTGCTCAAGACTGCCTCAGGCTTAGATGCTGAATCTACAGCCTGACTCTAAACAGCAGAGGCTGGAGATGTGCGTCTGCACAGCCTCGCTCTAAACTCCAAACTCCAGACTCAAACATTCTCTGACAGGATTTCTACTCTGTCAGCTCCAACTCCTCCCCTTCTATACTCTAGCCAATCACAGCCTCCTCACTGTACCTAGGCACAAGCCTGCAAGGCCACGTCCCCTTGCTCTGGCTTCCCTTCCCTTAATGGTTGCTGGCTGCAGCCACCTCTCCAAGATGGATGCCAGCACATAAGAACATAAGAAGAGCCATGCTGAATCGGACCTCAGCCCATCTAGTCCAGCATTCTGTATCACACAGTGGCCCACCAGTTGTACACGGCACAACCAAAACAGGATTTCCAAACCCCTTCTAAGCAGGCCTCGGCCCTGCTTAAGGCAGGTGAGTCCTTACAGCCTTCCCCTGTCGACTACTCGGAGGATGGCTGCCAGGCTACTTGTAAAAACACCTTTGAGATGCCACATAACTCCAACTCTGTTACATTTGCACTGGCTTTCGACGTAATTTCAGGCCCTGTTTAAGTTGTTGGTTCTGACCTTTAAGGCGCTTCATGGTCAGGGGCCAGCATATCTCAGAGACCGCCTCTCCCCTCTTCACCGCCAGTGGTCGCCACGACTCCTCCAACTAAACTTACTGTATGTTCCAGGCCCCAGGGAAGTACGTCTCGAGAGCACAAGACGTAGGGCCTTCTCCATCTCTGCCCCTGTCTTGTGGAACTCCTTGCCTCCCCATTTGAGGGCCATGCGTGACTTGCGACCCTTTGCTCAGGCACTCAATACCTAGCTTTTAGCAGAGCTTTTAATGTTTAATGCAGTCTATTTGGTATTGTGTGTTTTTAATGCAATTGTTTTATGTAACTCGCCTGGAGCATTTTAATGGAGGGCGATTAACAAGTGAGAAACTGATGCTGATGATAATGAAGTATCTTAAGCATTTAGGAAAAGAGTTAGCCATCCAAAGAAAGGTGGCAGACAAAATGATCAAAAGGAGTTGTAAGGGTGAACAATTTTCTCATTTTCTTCAATGATAGAAACTTGGGACGGAAGGAAAGATTCATTAAGGGCAGAATTCTCACTGGGGGAATGACTTGATTTTGTCACTCCATAGCTACGCACATGTATTGTTAGACTTTTGTAATGATGAGAATACTCTCTTTGCATTTTAGATACTCATAAATTAGTTTCCACATTTCACTTTTAAGTAAAGGTAGATTGCCCATTAGGAAATAGTCTTTAAATATCAATGTATTGCCAATTGGCATGGAGAGGCTGCTATTTCTGTTCAAAATTAATAAATAATACACTTTATTTATATTCCACTCTTCTCACCCAAAGGGGACTCAGAGCAGATTACAGGTACACATACTTAGCAGACAATCACTGCCGTTTCCACATACACACATATAGACAAACAGAGGCAAATTCTGGCCACCAGGGGGCGCTGACACACTCCTCATCTCTCAGCATTCCCAGCGTCTCTTGTTGTTCCTTCTGCATTCCTCAGCATTCCTGGAGTTCTAATGGCCTCATAATTCAGTCAAAATTTGCCTCCCCACTTAATGTGGTACCTTTATATTCTACTTGACAGATGCAACTGTCTTTTGGGCTACAAAGGTTGA
The DNA here is from genome assembly GCA_030556195.1 of Anolis apletophallus. Taxonomy (NCBI): domain Eukaryota; kingdom Metazoa; phylum Chordata; class Lepidosauria; order Squamata; family Anolidae; genus Anolis; species Anolis apletophallus. The sequence goes on along the minus strand of JARBWK010000002.1, from coordinate 190,976,537 downwards.
CAGCAAGCTACACTTAAAGGTCGAGCACCCACCTGGACCCGGGCAGGCCTCGAACTCATGACCTACTGGTCAGAGAGATCTTATGCAGCTGACACTTAATTAGCTGCACCACATTCCCGGTGCCTTCACCATTGTATTAACTTCCACCAGGTTAGCTTGAATTAGTGGAAGCCATTTTCAAGATGTTCAATGGGGCGCTTTGAATGTGATTTTCCTGCTTCTTGGCAGTGGGTTGAACTGGATGGCTCATGCGGTCTCTTCCAACTCTAGGATTCTATTATTCTAAGACACTGCCATCAAAAGCCCTGCTCATGTTCTGAAAACCCAGGACTTGGGTGTTCCTTGATTGAGTTTATCTTCCTGTCATACAGCCTTCCTTTTTTCTGACTCCCTTCTCCCTTATCAGGCATTAGTGTATTTTCTAATAAGTCATATAATTGCATGATATAGCCAAGCAGCATAGGTTCAGTTTAGTCATTGTGATGTCTTCAGATTTGGCTTGCTCTAAGATCCATTTATTTATCTTTTTGACAGTCCACAGTAGCTGTGGAATATTTCTCCAAGCAGAACACTTTCAATTACTTGCTTCTCTTCCTTTCAGTCTTCATTGCTGTCCAGGGTGTACAACCCTATGTAGAAATCTTAAACATTATGACATGGAGAATCCTAATCCTGATATCCAACTATTTATCTTTATACTTCAGGAACGAACCAGTTATTTCATAGCTGCCCTCCAAAATCCTAGTATTCTTTTGACTTTCATTTTGATTCATGACTGAACCAAGATATAGAAAACCTTTTGACTATTTTGATGTCTTCTTGATCTACCTTAAAGTTATATAAATAATCTTTGGCCATTATTTTTGCTTTCTTAACGTTCAACTGCAACTCTATTTTTGTACTAAAGAGTTACAAATAACGGACAGGGATAAATTAACATTTGCATCATATGAAGGTCAATGCATTCATGTACATAATTTCTAAACTTGAGCATGAATTTGGTGGTGATGCTAGCAATTTCTAACTATAAGCCAGAATAGTTTTTTTTTCAGCTGCCAAAAAATTCATATGCAAAAGCTGAACAGTCCTTTTAGTTCCATCTTTCAAATGGTTTAGAAGAATGGTTAGAGAGCCAAAGTTCAATCTTATCTCTTCTATACACTGGATAATATGTGGCATTTGATGCCAATCTATTTGAACTTTAGGCTGTAATCGTGAGACAGAATGCAAATCTGCTTGTTGAGTATTGTACTTCCAACACCTAAATGTATTAGCATGATAAATCTTATTTAACCTTTGAGGGGTCAAATACATCTATACATATATTTTTTTACTGAGTCTTCATTGAAAGTAGCTCTCTACAAAAGGCAATGCATTTTCTATACCCACAGAGGCATACAGGGAAGGAGAGCTGAAATTATCTCCCTAATGTACATGCATACACCTAACTTCAGCTCTTTGTATTCTGTTATCAATTAACCAGATGCACATCGAAAGATGAAATTTATATCTATATGATTAGTAGTAGAACACCAATGCTTTTGTCCACTGCCTTAACCCGATACTGACTGACTATTCGACATGGTTAGGTTTGGTCGGAATCTTCATAATTTGGAATAAATTCAGAAAAAAGTTTTTTGAAGCTTTTTTAAAAATTTTTTTTTTAATTTTTTCATTTATTCGATTTTATATACCGCTCCTTCCTGCAGCCTCGGGGCGGTTTACACAGTAACCAATTAAAATACACGTAAACAGTAAAAGGCATAAAATTACATAAAATACATAAGACAGTGAACAGAAGGCAGGCTACAATATCCGGGAGAACTTTAGTTAAAGGCAAGTCTGAATAAGGTGGTTTTGCATACCCTCCGGAACGAGACAAGCTCTGTAATGGAGCAAACATCATCCGGCAATGTATTCCACAGTACTGGGGCGACTGCCGAGAAAGCTCGTTGTCTAGTTGTAGAGAGGTGACAGGAGCGGACTGATGGTACTGTTAAGAGATTTCTCTCTTCTGAGCGTAGTGATCTTGGGGGGGACATACGGGGTGAGGCGGTCCCTCACCGGAAGGAAACCGGAAGTTCCTTTGCCCTTCTGAAGCTTTTCCCGCCATTTCTGTTCTGAAGCAGTAAGTGAAACAGAAATGATTCATCGTTTCCCCACTTCTGGTCCCTGGCCTCGGCTCAAGTGGATGCATTTTCTCTCTCTCTCCTCTCCCCTCGCTTCTGCCTGGAGTCTGGGCAAGCGTTTTAAAACAGAGTGGTGAATTTCCTCTCTCTCTCCTCCCCTTGCTTTTGCCTGGAGTCTGGCAAGCATTTTAAAACAGAGTGGATTAATTTCCTCACTTTGCTGTCCCTCCTGCTTCAGTCTTATGCCAGAGAAGTCATTTTAAACCAGCGTGGGTGAATTTTCTCTCTTTGCTCCCCCCCTTCCGGAGTAAAAAAACTACTTTCAAAGTAAAGACCACTCATTGAAACAGGAAATAACACTGTTAAACCATTATTCGGAATTCGGAAGTTTCGGAAAGTTTTGAACATTTTTTCCTGTGAAAATCGGAATTGACTTCCGAATCGAACCACCAGCGCCCCCTACACCCGAAACGAGTTTTGAACCTCTTTTTTGTGTGGATAAAACAAGCCTAACTGTTGGAATTGTAATGGGAAAAACGGAACATGTTTCCATCTTGGGTGGTTGTGCCCTAAGGCAAGGAAATTTTGGAAAATGATTCAAAAAGAAATTGAGAAAACTATTAATAAAGAATTGGTAGGGAAACCAAAAGCGTTTCTATTGGGGATAATGGACCCTGGCTTGGATAAGGTAGAAAAGGAAGTCTTCCTAATAACAACAACTGCAGCAAAAATGCTATACGCAAAATATTGGAAATGAAAAACAACCCTACAAAAGAGGAATGGATATTAAAGATTGTAGAAACAATACAAATGGAAGAACTGGCAGAAAAATTAAAAGACAAAGAGAGAAAAGAAGCTATTTGTATAGATAGATGGAACTTAATTAAAGTATATTGCAAAACAGAATACAATACAGATATGGAATTTAAATGGTAATACATAGAGAGAGGATATATGTATAATTAAACATACACATACACATTTATACATAATAAGATAGATACACTAATGTTTTTCCCTTATATTATAGAAGATAAGAGGACCACCACTTTTTAAGAAGAAAATGATATTGGATACGCTGTTCTACAGTAGTTTCCTACCTTTAATGATAAGAAAGATAACTCTGCCCAAACTGCTTTATGACTACCAGAAGAAAAGAAGCAATCTTCAGCACCTAACCCTATTCCTGTATTTTGCTAGAGCACTTTCTATAACTGTCTACTTAACACTCTTTACTCTTTTTCTGCTCTTTACCCCTACCCTCCCTCTTAACTCTTTCTCCCTTTCCCCTTTTTTTGTAACTCCATTTCACTTCTATAGAGAAGTAAGACGGAAGGTTGGGTGGATTTTTACCCCTCAACGGAAGAAACGCAAAATGCTTTTATTATATACATGTATGTGTGACTTTATTTCTTATGTTGGTATTCTTTTATGGAAATCTAATAAAGAATTTTTTTTAAAAAAAACAACCTAAGTCTGCTGACTATACCTAAAAGGATGGGTACTGGCTATCAGAAGGGAGCTAAGAGCTGAAGTGATGAATGCACTTCTACAAATCTCTTGAGAAGAAGACAGGTGGACAAATGCCAGCATTCTGGAAGAAGCAAAGACCATCAGTAATGAAGTGCTGACTCTCTACCACCAACTTCACTGGATTAAACAAGTTGTCTGAATGCCCAATCATTCTCCCAAAATAGCTACTTTACTCTCAACTTAAGAATGGAAAACAGAATGTTGGTAGATGGCAAAAGAGATTTAAAGATGGGTTTAAAGCTAACCTTTAAAAAGTGATATTTATACTGATTTCTAGTCTGATTTTAAATAACTGTTTACTGGGGAGTTGTCCTTCTCAATTAGGGTGCTTGTGCTTTGTGGCTGTGACCGTAATAAAGTTTTGATTGAAAAAGTGATATAAACATCAAAAACTGGGAAGTCCTGCCCCTCAATTATCTAACTAGAGGCCAGCTGTTACCAACGGTGCTATGGATTTTGAGGAGGCATTAATAGAGGGTGAAAGGGGGAAACATGCCAAGAGGGGGGCATATCAAGCAAACCTTTGTCAGGACTGCCTTCCATATAGAAATCTATCTCTTCAATGTGAAAGACCATGCAGATCCAAAATCCACCACCAAGACTCTATCCTTTGTAAGACAATCACATTCAGCCACAAGTAATTGCCTATAGAATCCACTCCTGCTTTGAATTGATCCCCATCTATATTTAGCATTTCTGATCACTCTATTCTAAGCCTGAAGTGGATTCATCATCCCATTCACATGGCAACCATCAATTTCACTGGTAACCATTGAGAACTATCTGTTTTCTCTGGCCATTTGTCTCTTTATGGACTGAAGATACTCCCAAGAGTTTAACTAGCTGTATGTAAAGCCGTCCACATATAGACTGTCATCTAATATATGCAAGGATATTGTCCACTTCTCTACCTAAAAAAGAAGAATACCCATTCCCTATTCCTCTGAAATAGAATAGTAGTCCATTCCCTGAAGTGGAATGCATTTCACACCCTTGTCATACATGAATACAAATGACATGTTGTCAGGAGATTTACCTGATCTGGAGCCTTTTCTTGGGAAAGTTCTAACACGGTTGAATGCGTAATTATTGTGTTGATGCCAAAGAACAAGTTGATGCAGACATAAACTATGAAGGCCATCCCAGTTTCCTTGAATATGCCAGCCAACAAATACATCCATGAAAAAGTAGAGTATCTGCAAAACATTCACCACAACAACATCAACAACAATAGAAAGTATGATCTACACAAAATACCATCAAAATAGAGCTATCAAAAGTGCTTCATTTTCTGATTGACATTGATTGGTTCTTCTTTCTGGCTTGAAGAAAAGTATGTTTCTTTTCATTGTTCCAAGGAGAGAGAAAACAACAAAACTGCCTGATGTTGACCAAGATTTTCTAGAAATTCAGACAGTGGGAAAAATGGAGAGGAAGAAGGGATGATGTGGTTTCTGAGGTGACCTGGATTGAAGTGATCACTATGAGTCCCCCTTCGGGGATAGAGAAGGGTGGGTTAGAAATGAAATAAATAAATAAATATAGACATTTTAATCAACAAGAGGTCATAATGACACAATTCACTGTTTTATTTATTTTTTCATTTCTGCCTTCCTACCAAAATGCTGCAAAATACCATATCCAAAATACAAAAGAATATATTATTGTTTTTTAAATGAAGAAGAAGAAATGATGTTCTATTGTTATAGAGGGGACAAAAAGACGGACAGACATTATTGCTGAAAAATATAATGTTAAAGGTAAAAGTACAGGTTTCCCCTTGACATTAAGTCCAGTCGCATCCGCCTCTGGGGGGTGGTACTCATATCCATTTCTAAGCTGAAGAGCCGGCATTGTCCATAGATGCCTACAAGTTCATATGGCCGGCATGACTGCATGGAGCATCATTTTTTTTTCTGACGAAGTGGTATCTATTGATCTACTCATATTTGCATGTTTTTGAACTGCTAGGTTGGCAGAAGAATATAATACTGCAATATTTTAATAGTGTTGCATAGAAAATAAAAGACAAGTATGCAGAGAGGAATGAGGTTAAAATCTCCCTCCCCTGTCAGGAGCTTTATAGGACAGAATGTGAATCCTATTTTAAATTCCAAATGGATTAGACAATGGAATAAATGGGATAACCTAAGTAATTACTCATAATTTAAAAAATTCAATAGTCTACTGTATTTGGGATTAAACAATAAGATTAGGTCTAAGAAAATTAACTGAGTTGATGCTGATGACTATAGTTATGATCTGAATGAAGCATCTGTATTCATAAGAATTGTTTTCATACCGAATCACAGAGGTCACAAGCAGGGAGTGTAATTTAAGAATGGTGGAACAAGTGAACCCATGCTCTTCTGTAAGACAACAAGGCAATGTGTAGATCCTTGTCAGATCCCCAGAATTTTCCTTAGGACTCTTTCACACGACATAATTATAACACCACGATCAACTTTAATGGATTCCAATTTTTATGGAATCCTGGGATTTGGAGCTTCATGAGACCCTGGACCTTTCTGGCTGAGAACTCTAAGGATCTCCCTCTCCAAACTGAAAATCCCAGGATTCCACAGATCGTTGCCATGGCAGTTAGAGTGGAATCATAATGCTGTAATTCTGCAGTGTATAAAGGCCCTTAAACTCTTTTTCTGGAAACCAAAAATACTATAATTCTGAGGGCTGGGACACTCATAGTTTTCATACTCAGGGTATTGGGAAAACCAGAAATCTCCACGGGCTTCTGGATGCGTGACCCTTTTGGAGAGTAATTCGTATTTACATTATTTGGAATAATCTTAACCTTTGGAAAGACATGACCTTGTTAGAACTCGTAACTTTTTTGTGAAGTATGATTTTCCTGAAAAGAGTTAAAAACTTGCTTGAGTCAATTTTCTCCTTAGTGGGAAAAATCCAATAGTATTCATGCAAGGCAATTTAGGTTTCTCAGCTGTTACACAATCCTTACCCAAACAAGATGAGAAGTAGGGATACAGCCAACAGGTTATTGTCATTGACGAAAGCTGGTATCTGAAAAACTGAAATTATGCCTACTGAGAGTGTAACAGGTACCAGAAAGTAAACCTGTGAAATGATAATAATTAGAAGTGATTATCAGAATCCTAATGCTAAGCCCAGTTATTATAACAGTACATGCATGTTACATTTGGGGAAAATGTGATCTTCATTATTTGAAAAATGATGCATTTCCTTATGGCATATATAGAACCACATCTTTTTACACTAGTATAATTTCCACACTCTCTTCTTGTTTCGAGGCACTGACATGGATTTGTGTCACTATTCCATATAACATTACCCAGATGATTAAAAACCATTAGACATCCTTCTTAGTACTTTAAGCAATACGCACTTTGGTATCAAAGGAGTTTGGTTAAAAGAAGAATCTTATGTCTAAGAAAGCCAAGTGGTAAGAATGACATTGTTCTGCAGAAAAATAATATTATTTTTAAAAATGCAAATAACTTTAAAGCAACATTGCTATTAATAGTCTCTCTCTCTCTCTCGGCATTACTTCGCGAACAAAGATTCAGGAAGGACTCATCCCACGCTTTTTACAAGCGCGTTGATGACTAAAAAGGCCAATCTGAGATAGGCAAGTTTGGTTGCAGAAAGCACAGCAGAAAGTCTCCTTGGGTGATGTTGTTTCCAAGTTGCGATTCTTTCTGCGTTGTCGTTTCTCTTCGAGACCCATTCGGCGCGTCTTCTCGAAAGAGGCCGCAGCATTGTGGATAGTGCGTCTCCATGCCTCCCGATGTGAGGCCAGGGTGGACCATTGTTGGTGATCAATCTGGCCGAGCCTGAGATGTTGTTTCAGGGAGCCCTTATATCTCTTTTGGGGGGCGCCTCTCTTGCGCTGACCCGTGGCGAGTTCACCATAGAGTAGTATCTTTGGGAGGCGGTGGTCCTCCATCCTAGAGACGTGCCCTGCCCAGCGCAGCTGTGTTCTCAATAGCATGGCCTCAATGCTGGTGATCCCTGCTTGCTCAAGGACAGCAACATTCGTCACATAGTCGGTCCAGTGTATATTTAGGATTGTGCAAAGACAGCGCTGATGAAAGCGTTCGAGGAGTCGTAGGTGTTGGTGATAGGTGACCCATGTTTCAGACCCATAGAGGAGAATAGACAGTATGATAGCTCTGTACACACTGATTTTGGTGCTTTGCCTCAGGTGCTTGTTGCTCCAGACTCTTATAGGCAAATACATTGGTTGGTACCCTTTTAGCAACTTTTGTTGACATCATTACTAGTGTTTTGTTTGTTTGTTTTTGGTTGTGGCAAAAGTTGAATTTTGTTTTAATTCTCTTACAAAATGACCATCTCACAAACCACCCTTTACCTGCTACAATCTCTCATGCTCATCCACTCCCACACATCATGTTCACCAAATGACTGAGCAGAAGCTATTAGATAAGCATCAGGCTGCGTCCCTAGAACAGTCCACCTTCACAGTTCCATATGTGGAATTTTTATGCTGCTATCAGTGATGCAGAATTTTTGACTTTTATTTTGTTTGAAGTGGACAATAGCCATAGGCCCAGGGGCTATTTTTCTGCTCTTGGGATCTTCTGGGTAGTGCCCCAAATGACAAAGCACGAACAAAGCCAGAATTTAGGATTTTGAAATGTGGCGTGTGTTTCTGTTCTTCATGTTCAATAGTGTAACGTTCCCTACAACTTGTATACAAGCTTGCAAAAGCGGCTGCTCAATTATCTCTTTGGGCCAAAAAAATACAGCTCAAAGTGTCTGGACAGATTGAAAACCACAAAAACAGCTGGATGGGGGCACATGCTGCCTCAGGGTAATACTTTGACCACTGGGGGCTAAGTGAAACAGTTTTTTAAATAAGATAAACCCAGCAAAATATATTAGCCAAAAGCAAGATGAGCTGAACTCAGCATGGATATGAGCATTCACCCATTGCTCATATCTCGTATACATACTGGTTAAAGCTGAAATAAAAGACACTTGGCAAAGAGTAGAAATTCCACAGGTCATTTAACTTCTTGCCAACCCAAGTCTTCATGCTGTCAGTTTGACAGGGGGTGGGATTACCTACCATTTTCATATAGTTTACATCACTGTTTTCTAAACTATGGGTCCCAACTCCAAGTGGGGTCCCCTTAGCTTAATGTTCAGCTCCCAAATAAATTGATAACAGTAAAGGTTTTCTGAACATTGCCTAGTATACTGTATTGCAGTGTTTTCAGTGAAAATCTGTCTGTTTAACCTTGAAAATGCTGATTTGTGATCAGTAAATGTGTGGTCTTTGTACCTATTTTATATAGCTACAAGCTTGGGGACCCAGCGGTGCCCGGGTTATTTGAGAAAGGCATTGTGTGCCAAGGTTGGTCTTTGGTACTTCAAGTCCCATCATCCATGGTCCACCCTCCTGTAAACTGTAGAAGGATGGAGACTGGGTCATGGGGGCACAGGGTGCCAAGCGTAGTCTTTTTAGGTCTTTGTTCAGGGCTGCAGTGGTCTGTGGGAAATGAAGGCTTTGAAAGTACTACAAATCCCATAATCTCAAGTCCCACTCTTCTCCATACGGCAGTAGAATGTAGAGTGGGTCATAGGTGTCAAGCTTGGTATTGCACCTCTGTGTGTCAAGCCGACTTGGTTCCTGGATTGCATTGGGCCTCTGTGTGGCAAGTGTGGCTCCTGATCCATCATTGGTGGAGTGTCCAGGAGCCGCCAAAATGTGCCTACCCCTCCGGGAGAGGTCAGGCAAGTGTGGTCCTGATCCGTCATTGGTGTGGGCCACTGTGCAATTTAAAGTGTCATCCATGGTGCATCCTACCTCAAACTGCACCAAGATTTAGAGTGCATCTTGGGGGGGGGGGTCTGTGGGCCAAGTTTGGTCTTGTTCTGTCATTGTTGTGGACCTAGTCAGGAAAATTAAGTAGAGGAAGCCTTACTGGCAAATCAGGCTGAGGCCTAGTTTGTTAAATCAGCTGAAGGAAGCCCTTTTTAAAGTGCACTCTCTGGCACCTTTGAGATTTTGGATGTTGGAATGTTGGCTATGCAGAGTCTGTTGTGCAAATTTTCCCTCAGTGGCAACCAATCTCCTCTGTCTGGTGCCTTAGAGGGTTGGAGTTCTGAGGCTGGCCAGTCAGAGCCATTTATGCAAATAATCCTGGAGTGGCAGCCAATCGAAACGCTGGCACATATTTCTCCCGTCGCTCGGCCCACCCGCCCATCGCCCGCAAACACTGATTTTTATTATATGTAATAGATATACCCAGTATCACGTAAAAAAAATTTCTCAGGCCAAATGGAAATGTTTAAGGGGCTGTGGGCTATGTTTTCCTAGAAGAGGAACAATATTCTAGCATGTATCATGGTCCCATTGCATAAAGATGTATCTTGGTATGCAAATCTCCTCAATTGATATTTTAATTTGTGTACTTATGACTTTTTTTCTTGTAGGGTAATGTGAAACGACTTAAAACCATCCCAGTTTGTAATTAGGAGTAGCCTCAAGACATAGCAGTCTTTTCTCATAGTTAGGAACAAGGATTGCATGTCAGCAGGGATTCACTGAGAAAGTATCAAGTTGCAGCATACCACTGCATTAGTTTCAGTCTGCTGCATATTGATTTCAGTTAGATCATCAGGCTGCTTTCAAGTGGATGATTTATAAATACGCCATTTCACAACAAGCACCCAATGCATGAAAAGAAGCATGCCAGTTATAATGAGAGTGGAGCCAGAAGAGTGGTCTGGCCAGCCCTTCAGGCCTAACTACCACTTTTGTGTGGTTGGTTAGTTGGTTGAGAAATGTAGGTGTGATGGCCAATTGGACATGGCTTGTAATAACGTGCATGAGAGAGCAACACAGAGTGATTTCATAATGCAAGGGGCTGGAGGATAGGCTATAAATTGCATGAAGGCCTTGCTAAACTTACATGAAAACACATATCTCTGCCCCAAGCAGTAATTCAGACAGCAAATCCCCTAAAGGACTGTAATTTTATAATTCCCAACAGGAGTCCCAATTAATTACTTCGCAGGTATGTTTTGGATTTGCTAGGCCTTTATAAAGTAGTGGAAAACATTTGTGTGGCTCACTTAAGGCATAAACAATGTTGGAAGAAGCTTCTTTAATATGGTGTGCAAAACTCACTAAAGACCTTGTCATAGGAATCTCTACTCATTGTGCTAAATCTGGTGGCGCCTGGTAGGGGAAACCCATCGCCCCACGCCCCACATCACCTGACTCGATGGTCACCACATCCCATGGGAAAAGGATCAGCTGTCTGGCAACATGGGAAGCCCCCTCTATAGTTTTATGATAGAGCCCCACCAGAAGTAGTTCAGCATCGTCTGATGGGAGCCGGTGGGCTTCATCGCAAAACTATAGAATATCCAGCCATGCTGTCAAAACTAAGCCCATTTGATGAGGTCGTATGAAGCTGTGGAGGGAGTGGGAAACATAGTTATGTACATTACTGAAAACATTTTTGATAATAGCATTTTGAAACTTTTTAGCCTTAGGGTGGCAATAGCTGGACAAGGGTTCAGCACACAATATTTATGTCCTAGCAGTGAAAGCAGTGAAGGTGGGAATCAAGCCAGCCTAAGAGATTTGTTGAGGTTATTTAGGTGGACACTTTCCATTTTATTAAACCACCAATAGAACTCTTTTTGTGTAGTTATCCTATTATTTTCCTGTATTAATTCACTCCGGATATTTTGCCATTTCTCATTTTCATATTATTTTAATCAGATGACAGCTTTATATTCATTCAGATGAGTGATCTTTCTAGATCAGAGTTTCTCAAATGGTGTTCCTCCAGATGTTTTGAACTCCAGCTCCGACAATTTCAGACAGCTGGTAAACTGGCTGGGATTTCTGGGTGCTGAAGTCAAAAACACCTGGAGGTGCACAGTTTGAAAAACTCTGGTCTAGACCATTATTGCTGACATTATCTGGTAGTGAGTATCCAGTGTTTGTAGATGGGAGTCTTCTTTTCAGATGGAAATGCTGGCAAATTGAAACTCGGGTCCTTTTGCGTAAAAAGGGCCAGAGCTGTCCCTGTGATACAGGCTTTCCCTTGTCTGGTGGCTTTAGCTGGATTGCCCTGGGGTTTTCTGGAGATAAGACAAAGTTGACAATGATCTGTAATTTTTGCTCATTTTGAAATTATACAGACTGAAACTGAGCTTTTCAAAACACTAAATATAGCACAATAGCTACATCTTATTCTGTCAAATTATTTTGGATTTTACCAAATAGCTTTCGAACCTTTCAGTGTAAAAATGAGACATAATTCGGAACAAAGAATGGGAAAATCTCAGTTTTGGTTTGCCTCAGTATACAATTCTTCCAAACATAAATTATTTTCATCTCAATTTCGTTTCGTTTTTAAAGCTCACATAACTTCATTGTGTTGAGCATTTTCTTATGAACTGATTAACATACAGATAAATATTAGTACTTAATAGACCTTTCTTTGCTAGCCACATCTTTTGAAAAAGTGCATTTGTGCCTGTAAAATTTAGCAGCACATTTCATTTTTATCCTGATTTACCATTAATTTACATATTTGTGTATGGTTTTAGTATAAAATGAAGGAAAGTGTTAATATCATTATACAAATAGAAAACTACTGATTTATTGAAGACATGGTGCTTATCCCGTGTGTTTTTGGTAGGGGTGGGGGGGTGGGGTGGTGGTAACTTCTATCAACCCTAGCCTATATACCTGGTCATAAGGGATTTTGGACCCCCATTTCTTCTGGATTGATTATGTAATTGGGCAGATTTGTTTGAAAACTCAGGGCACATCTGTACTGATCATTTTATCCATGGACTAACCAGCATAGAAGGAAGAGGTTTCACTGTGCAGATGATTACACTGGAAACCATGGAACTGGTTTGTGGCCTGAATGGTGCTTAGAGGCTGGTCTGAAACTGGTTAGTACACAACCTGTGGCCCTCCAAGTATTTGGATCTCCAACTCCTAGAAGCCCCAGTAAACTTGTCCAATGGCCAGGAATTATAGAAGCTGAAGTCCAAAACACCTGGAGGGACACAGGTTGTGCACCACTGGGTGATAGGATCCATATTACCCTTAGCTTGACAGGAGTTTAACTTCCCTCACAGAATGAGTCTGTGCATATCAACATAGCCATTTGGATATCTGCACAGCAATTTGTATTCTGCAGAGTTGCTTTCGCCCTGCAATGTGGTTTACACTTCAACATACTAATGTGCATTAAGGGCTCTATATTCTCCAACTTTGCTTATCTCAGTTTAAAGCACACTGCAGCATACATTTGTGGTTTCCAATGTCTATCTACCAGATTCTCAAACTGCTTTCAAAATGTATTAAATGATCAGTATAGATGTGCCGTCAGATTGAAATGAATTCTTCCCCCAACACAGTTCATAACTCACAATATTGTACTATTCTTTTGTCTTCCAATTATATTTAAATTGTTTAAACTGTTTAGGTTTTAATATAATTATTTTGTCTTTTAACTTCTGTAAAATCAGATTTTAGCTGGACCTTGCTTTAATTTTTTGTAAGCTACTCTATGGATTGAGGGGTTTTTTTTTTACTAACTTCCTTCTTAAAGGGAACAATGAGCAATTTAAGAAATTGCTGTGAGGAATCCTTTAAAAAGTGCACTGTTCATAGCATATTTCTAATTCTGAACTTACTTTGCACAAAAATCACATGGGGTTAGATAAAATGGTATTTAATATAGGGAAACATTATTTTCTGCACAGAAAATAATATTTCTGCAAAAATTCATTAAATTTTATGCATAAATCTATTTCCTTAGCAGAGATTCCCCTTTTTTGTGCAAAATGAGTTCCCAGTGATAGCATCCTGTAGTGGAGCCAGCTTTTCTGCACAGAAAACCATATCTCTGCAATTTTATATACTGTATATATAAAAAGCTGTTCTTGTGCAGAAAATACTGTTTTATGGGTAAAAACATGCACACATTTTGTGCACAATAAGTCTCAAACTGCAAAAAAGATCCTGATTAGTTGAGGAGTTTGATTTTTTAAAAATAAAAATGTGTTTCCCAATTATTTAAAATATATTTTCAAATATTTCTTTCATCCCTAGATTTAGAGATCCTTGCTGGGTGAAAATCAGTGTATAAATGAAATATATACATAACAATAATAATGTAAATAAATACAAATATTTAAGTTAATATTGTCCAATTTGGGGAATTACTGAATGTCTGCATCCCTTGCTGAATTAAGAGACTGAGGGGAAAGTGAAATCCAAGCATGGCATAGAAGTTTTGCAAAGGGGGCTACAAAACTCCATATTTGGGAGAATGAAAGATTGTTTTCCATTTCCCTGGGCTTAATTTTCATAGAATTTCTCTCTCAAAGCCACAATATCTGTGGTAGAAAGGACATACACTCTGTTTCTTTGAAGAAAGGAAATATTTTTATTCAATCACTAAAATAAAAGGAACATGTTAATTTTATTGCACCCCCAACTTTATTTTTTGGTCCTAAAAATTCTAACAAAAAGGTTGGAACTAACATACTGTTTTTGTTTGGCTATGTTAGAATAACCAGGCCTTAATAAGAAATATTTGCTTCAAAATAGCATGAATGAAAAAATATATATCTTGATAAATAGGATTCAGGGTATTTTTGAGATTTTTTTTTGCAACAGTATGAATACTTTCCCTTATATGAACAGGCCTTTTCTATTGCAGAGTTAGAAAAGGAAGGTCACATGCAGTAGCCTTTACATGAGTAGCCATTACTCAGAGATTTTAACAAAATATATACCATAGGATGACTTTTAGACCTGGCTTTTTGCCTCTGCTACAATGGAATTTAACCTCAAGGCAATTTTTCTGCCTACAAGTTAAAAATAAATTGAAGCCATGACCTTAATAGTATAGTGATCTTTTTAAAATGTGCTGAGCTTTATGCATATAGCACATCCAAAAGAGGGGGAAAGAATCTGACAAGAAGTGCCTATGTTTCTTGGGGTGTGCGTGCCTGTGTATTAATTACAATAATTCTAAATCGAAATCTGTTGCAGTTACACAACATTTATATTATGATCACTATTAAGACAAGTTCAAGACAAAACTGTATGTCAACAATTTCTTATATTATTTTAAAGAGAAAAAAGCACTTACCAAGTCATAAATGAAGTTAGTCACCCAATAGCTTTTCACACCCATGCCTGAGATATGTTGTAGTTGTTTTGCTTTGTTCTGATGTTCCTTTACCACATAAAGCACAAAACTAGATGTGGTGATGGAGTAGCCAATAAGGACACACATAGACACGATGAGATCCAGAAAACTGCTAAGCCTGAGAGAGGAATATGTAAACAAAAGGATTGCTTTTCCAAATGAATAAAGAGCTAGGACTGAGGAAAGGTTCAACAATGTCCAGGGCAACATGTCATCTTGGATGACTTTCCTCTCACTCACTGGACCCTAGCTGGTTTACCTGACTGTGATAACATCCTCTAAGCCAGTGGTCCCCAACCTTTTGTCCTCCAGGTGTTTTGGACTTCAGCTCCAAGAATTCCTGACAGTTGGCCAAGTTGACTGGGGATTACTGAAGTTGAAGTGCCAGAAACCTGGATGTCCAAAGGTTGGCAACCACTACTCAAACCAAAACTAGTTGCCCATGTCTAGCCACTACCCAAAGCTTAAGAATGGCAGCATGTTAAGACACTATTGATATGACAGTTAGAAAAGTCTAATTTTAGTTTTGAATAAGTTTTATGGATTTTAACTGAACATTTTAATACAAATTATATTTAATTCTGTTTTAATGTTTGTATATTGGTAGGTTTAAAATTGTATGGAAGTGCTTTTAATGTAAGCCACTTTGACTCTTCTGGTGGAGAGGAAAAGTAGGATATAAATAATAATAATAATAATAATAATCAGGTCCAACCAAATATCCAATTGAACAAGAATGTTTTATAGGAAGACTACCAACAAAGCTGCCACATGAGATTTCCACTGTTCCTGGGTCTCGACCAGTTGCTAAGAAAGTATTTCTTAGGACCGTATCAAATATACTATGTAACATAACTTTGTTCCTGAGTTATAGATTTCACTTCCTAATTGGTTCTATCATAAAAGCATGGAAAAAGTTTATTAAACTCCCAAAACTTTGTTCCTGTGGGACATCCTGCGGAACATTTTGCTCTAGTTTTTCACTGAATATCTTATAGAGTGTCAACCAATGAATTCAACATAGTTTGTGGCAGCCACAAAAACGAGATTTCTGGAGTATAACAACTACTTTCAAAGTAAGTACTGCACAATTAAACAGCAAATAATACTTTTAAGCTGGGAACAAAATTTCCCAAATTTTGTTACATAGTGTTATATTTTGTTGGACACAGAGAACTTTTCAAATATGTCAACAACAGGCAGATACGTATGAAAGAAGCCGCATGATCATAAAACCTTAAGCTATTTATGATTTTAAATATGATGAACAGTTAGGGATGATTTTTTTCAATTTTCCTCATTTGAATGTTGAGAAAAATAATCTATTTTAATTCTTATGCTGTTGGGAGATGTGGGATCCCACCCACCCATCTCCCCACCAAAATGACAGGAAGCTGCACAGCTTTCACTGAAAAGTGCAAACCTTTTACAGCTTATGTAGGGAATACTTTTTCCACCCTTTCCCTCCTTCCCCTCACCCAACACCAAAGTTGTGATTGACAGCGGGGAGATGCAGCCTATGAAAGTGAAAGAATGATGAGGAAGAGTTGTGGATGGAAGTTTCAGGGGGAAGAAGGTACAGATGTTTGGCAGCTGTCTATTCAGTTTCTATTTTTCCTGCAACTTCTGTCCCTCGAAGCCCCAACACTGACAGGAAGCTGTGAAAAGAGGGTTCATCTGTGAAAGAACTCTTGGAAGATGTAACTTAAATATATTTTCACAGCCTCTAGTCTCTATTTAACAGAAATCCCGACTAAAGGCTTTGAAAAGACATGTCAACTATCAAACTAGCAGGGAATAGACTGGAAGTGGGGGAACTTGAAGTGTCTTTTCACAGCCTCTAGTCAAGATTTCTGTGAAAGACATGGATTGGGAGAAGGTGAAGTAAAAACAGAAACTTGACTACCAACCTTCAAACTCTCCCCTTTCTCATATTCATAGAAATCCCAACAGTAATGCTGCTTTGGGCTGAAGGGGGAGTCTCTGCAAAACTGTGGGCACATTGGCCCTTTCTACAATGCCATATACTTCATATTATCAAAGAAGATAATCCACATTATCTGCTTTGAATTGAATTATATGAGTCTGCACTTTCATATTATCAAATAAAATAATCTGGATTTTATATGGCAGTGTAGAAGAGGCCTTTGTGGGTGTTTTTCTTCCTGCATAAATTTTCAAATATGATAAGAACTCCAGTTTGACCATGCTCAGGAAACTGATGTAATGATAGACTTTTTCTTATTGTGAATGAGAAAAAAAAATTGTGAGCATTTTCCCCTTAGAAATCCAAAATCTTACATGACTTGTTCTTGGCTCTCTCCACCAGGATAAGGATGTGCAACAACAGAGATGCCTACAACAACAACAACAACAGCAACAGCAAATTTAAGGATTTTCTATAAACAGCAGCACATTAAAGAATTTTTAAATCAATTCTGACTAAAGTCCAAGAGCAAAGACGTCGATGGAAGACTGATTAGCACCATGATATTCCATCCTGAGCAAAAAAATAAATGGATAGAGCTGAAAGCCTTTCACACTGTACAATTACACTACTACAATTATACCTTAATCATCATAGTTGGATCCCGTGGAATCCTATGAATAGCAGCTGAGGAGGGGGCCTTTGCAATCTACAACCGCAGCGCTTTTCGGTGCTTGCAGCCAAACTATAAATCCCAGGAAATAGTGAAAGTGGAATAATAGTGCTATAATTGCTTAATATGAAAAGGCCTTATCAACCTAATTCCCCCCTCCCCCGGGCTTCTGAGAAGCAAAGTAGCATAACAATATAAAAATCACATTTTTCAAATTTGGATGCGTAATGCTTAAATATTAATTTACTTTGGAAAAACACCTTAGAACCACCTTTACTTCATCTTTACTACATCTTTCTCTCTCTCTGGCATTACTTCGCGAATGAAGATTCTTAGGAAGGACTCATCCCACGCTTTCTACAAGCGCGTTGATGACTAAGGAGGTTGGATGTGTCCTTCGAGCCTGTGCAATGGATTTTTCTGGTGGAGCGCAGCGTGCACAGAACTGGCCTCACCCTTTAAACCAAAGGTTCATCTGCCGGGGCCTAGCAAGCTTAGGATGGTGGCAGCGAGGTCCTCAGGTAGTAGGTTTGATTTGAGTTTCCTTCTCTAGATGGTTGACCTTACAGGGTTAGACGAGCACCATCTGCCCGGGTTTGAAATTAGAGTTTTCCTTCTCTTAGAATGGTTGCCAAAAGACTAGAGAGCCCATCCTACCCATTGACGCTCTTTGTCAGACCCATGACCTGTCTGGCATGGGAGGCCCTACCGGTGGCTATTATGCCACCGCCAGCATAGCTCACAACTTCATTAGGGTACGCAAGCCTCTACCCCGCAACAAGGGGATGCCAATGGAGAGGACTGCATGCTTTATTGTAAATCGCTCAGAGCCACCTGGGATGGGCAATTAATACATCTCTAAATAAATAAATAAATCTCAATTAAAGTGGCTCCAAACACTGATAAATAACCAGGGGAGCTGTGGCTAATGTCTGCTAAGTTCAGGCAGTTGTGCAAACCCCCCAGGGATACCACTGACTTCCAAAAATGCCAACAGGCCCAAATTCTATAGTATTGCACATATTGCAATCTCTAGGAATAGAGGTAGGGCCTCTTCATATGCACCACTGGAATCGCTGAATATCGCTATGGATTGTGGTGATCCTATGGCCCCGTGCCCACACCGTCCTGGCTTTTCCCATCTCATCACATGGGAGGGGGAAGCCTCTTTAAACTGGTTCAACTCTTCTTTCCCAATGGAAAGATGGGAAGCTTCCCAGGTATTTTGAGGCGGCAGCAGGGTTTTTGTGCCAGTTTCTTCATGGAGCAGCCCTGGAAATACTTATCCAGGGAGTGATGGGAGCCACCAGGCTCTGTGGTACAAGTGCAAAAAACCTATCACCACTGCCAAATTTTAACCCCTGTGATGAGGCCCAGTGCTTGCAATGTGACAAATCCTTAAAAAAACAATCTGGGGAGGGAAGGAATGGGAGGTTTGAAACCTAGTTTGCTGCTTGATGGTATTTATTTATTTGTTTGTTTATTGTTCATTTTTATATACCGCTCCTCCCTGCAAGCTCGGGGCGGTTTACATAAAACAACAGATTAAAATGTAGATAAAACACTTTGTTATATAAAACACAAGGACATTGTCAGAATTGTCCGGGGTAACTTAGATTGAAGGCCTGCTTAAAAAGGGTCATCTTGCAGGCCCTCTGGAAGGGGGCTAACTCCGTGATAGCTTGAACGTCGTCTGGTAACGCGTTCCATAGCGTCGGTGCCACCACAGAGAAGGCTTGTTGTCTTGTCACTGAGAGGCGACAGGAACGAACTGATGGAATCGTCAGAAGGTTTTGTTCTTCTTAGCGCAGAGATCTCGGGGGAATGTATGGGGTGAGGCGGTCCCTCAGATACACTGGCCCTAGACCATAGAAGACCTTGAAGGTCAAAACCAGCACCTTGAAAACAACCCGGTACTCTATTGGCAGCCAGTGCTATTGCTGTAGGATTGGTGTGATGTGCTCTCTCGCAGGTGCTCCCACCAGCAATCGAGCGGCAGCATTTAGCACCAGCTTGAGTTTCTGGGTTGTCAACAAGGGAAGGCCAATGTAGAGGGCATTGCAGTAATCTAATTTCGAGATGACCGTCGCCTGGATCATCGTAGCGAGGTCATTCCTGGATAGGTAAGGAGCCAGTCACCTAGCCTGTCGAAGATGGAGAAATGCTGTCCTGCTAACCGTGGAGATCTGAGTCTCCATCGATAGCAGTGGGTCTAATTGAACCCCCAGGCCCAAAAAAAGAAACTATAAAATGAGGGGAAAACATATATTTTTTGTTAAAGACTTCAAAATCATTCTAGTGATTATTGCAACTTGGAAGGAAAGAGTTCCAATTACATTATATAACAATAACAACATATTGTAGTTATAGGAAAGGAGTGAGATCAACTTTCTGTTGGTGTAGTGAATAACATGTCCTAGCTGCTGTTTTAGTTATAAACAGGCATTTGTATAGGCATTTTACATGGATTATTCACATATTAAATTCTGTTATCAATTCTTAATGTGTTTTTTTTAAAAAAAGAAAGCATAAAAAATGATAACAAATTATGTTCCAACTTTCTTTGTGGAAGAAAGAATAAACTTTTCCATCTCCGTTTTTTATGTTTTATTCATGGCGCTGACACCAGCCTTGGCTGACATTTTTTTTCCATTTCCCCTCTAGGCTTTTTGTTTTCTTTTCCCGAGAAGATTTTGGAACTAGGATGTCAATCTAATATTAGGATTTAATAATACGTGTATGGAAAGAGTGACATTGAAAATGAAGGAAGTGAGAGGTGTTTCTCACAGCTGATTGTAAACAAACAAAACCCATCTACTTATCAGGCATCCTCCCTCCTTAGTTTATATGAATGAGGTACAATAACTAGAAAGCATTTTCCCATCTATCAGAAATAAAGGAGATACAGTTTGACTAAGCTGTTAATGCTCCTTCCCTGTAAAACCATTTTCTCTTTACTGCAGCTTAGGCTAGAAGTCAAAATTTCCATTTCAATACATATTTTTCAAGACTTGGAAGACGAGGCGGCACAATATACATAAGTCGAAAGCCATTATGATTTGCTTAGTGACAGCATAAAAAGTTCTTTTTATGTGCCTCTTTAAATACACCAAGCCTAAGTCAAACCTCAAAAGCAGGATTGCCACCTATTTCAAATTGTGAAAGTGACAGCAACCCTTTTATCTGCCCATTTCACTGGTTCTTAAGCTGTCATTTATTTGTCAAAGCAACAAATGGCCTTGGCTGCTGGAGAGGCTCATTGGGAAAAGTTCCCTCAATTCTGTCTCCAACCAGGTTACAAGAAGTCTGTCCTCTCTAGATTTACAAGTTTGTTGCTCTTCCCAGCTCCTGAGTGCTGGGGCGCATTTGAGTGAGAAGCCAGAAAATAATTCTCGCTTAATTGTTGGATTTGAGTTTTAAAAGAATGTTTTGTTAATTAGTCTTGTCTCCGATTGCAGAGAACAGAACCAGGAGCATGAAGAAGAAAAGTGTAATTGATGCCCTGAAAGTCTAAGAATTGGATCAGCCATTCTGCAGTTTTACGCTGCTCATTCTTAATGGGAATAAATAAAAGTGTTGTGCTCCACTGTGTCACAGCGAATTAGGCACGGCTGAAAACAAAAGCCTCTCAACCTGTAGTTGCAAATGACACTGCCAAGGTCTGTTGAGCACCTACCGTATTCAGAAGACTTCTCTTTTGGCAAGTTAGCACGGAGTATAAAGTTGTTCAAACTGTTCAGGTATGCTGGGAGACTGTGGTAACCTTCAGGATTATACCACACCTGTGTTGGAGAAACCAAAACAACAAGGAAGCATTTATTATTTTTTTAATGCTTCTTTTCAATTTTGTTAATGGGGAAAATCATCAAATTCTAGGTGTATAAGTTCATCCATATGACGGGACCTTTCATACTGCATAGTAATAGCACTCTGAATCCACTTTAAGCACTATAGCAATTTCCAATGGAAACTTGGGATTGTTCATTGAGGACAGGGCCTTTGGTATCCCAGGACAGTATTTCCCATCCTTTTTTGAGCCATGGCTCTCTTTTAATATTAAAAAAATCTGGGGACACACCACCAACCAAAATGACACAAAATGACACTCTAACACAGTAAAGAATGGCTGGGGGATGGTGGCCTGCTGGGAGCAGCTGCTGGGAGTGCCAAAGCCAGGGGAGGAGCCAGGCCATGCCATGCCCCGCCCCGCCCCCCCCCCCAGCTTCAGCTCTCCCACAGCTTCTCTAGCCTTGAGGGGGCAGTGCCAAGCCAGCGGTGGCAGAGCCAGCACAATGCTGGCTTGGCACTGCCCCCTCAAGGCTGGAGAAGCTGTGGGAGAGCTGAAGCCGGGGAGGGGGCGGAGCCAGGTCGTGCCATGCCCCGCCCCCTCCCACTGGCTTCAGCTCTCCCACAGCTTCTCCAGCCTTGAGGAGGCAGTGCGAGCAAGGGGCAGGAGTCATGGCCCCCGTCCCCAGTGCTGCTCTTCGCCATGACTCCCGCCCCTCGCTTGCTGAAACTGCGTGGAGGAGGAGGAGGAGCATGAGTGGTGGATGGGCTTCAGTGGGTGGGGCTCCTTCTCCGCGTGGCTTCAGCAAGCGAGGGGCGGGAGTAATGGCGGATTGGAGGCTGGCTGGGGAAATGGCCGAAGGAGGCAGCGCCCCGGCCCCATCTTTTTTTCTTCACCACTGCCCGGCCCTTCCTCCTCCCCCAAGCAGCAGGAGTTCAGCAGGAGGAGGGGGAAGGAAGGGGGCAGAGAGCTTTTCTCGCAGCACAGCAGGAGTTCCGTCACAGCACACTACTGTGCCACATCACAGTGGTTGGGAAACACTGTCCCAGGATTCGTTAGAATGTATCCATAGCATGTATCCATTTTTTCCATTTTCTCGGGATAGTATTCTCTTCTTTAGCACTATCTTTTTTAATTTCTATCTCACTCTTACTTTCCTCTCTTTCTTTTTCTCTTTCCCCTTCCCTCTCTTCTCTTTTTTCTTTTCATCTTTCTTTTCATCTTTTTTTTTCTTTTTCTTGTCCTTTCCCCCTCTTTTTCTCTTTCTACTCTAGCTACGTGATTTCATCTATGGAAGCTTTCAAGACTTTCTTTTTACTCATGTATTGTAAAACAACCTAATAAAAATTATTTTTTAAAAAAGAATGTATCCATAGCAGTTAAAGTGAAATCATAACCTGCACTCTTCCACACTGAAAAGGCCCCACATATTATTTCTTTTTGTTCATTAATATGAATCTCCAACCTGACTCAAACAAGGTGTATATTTATAGAAATATTGCTTTTCAAACATATACTTTTCAAACATTTCTCCATGACTTTAAAAAGTGTTTTAGCAAGGTATAGCATGTCTACTCTGAATGAATGCCTGGAGGAAGTAATGGGCTGGATGAAGAAAAACAATTTGAAACTGAATTCAGATATAGTTTAATAGTATTTGTCTGTTTTAACCATGTTGTCCCCTGCTTTGAGCCATATGGAAAGGCAGATAGCAATTAACAACAACAGTAGCAGCAACAATAATTATTCTCCTTCTCCTCTTTCCTTTTCGTATGATAACTCTGTATTATAATAAATTCCACTCATACTTTCCCCAAACATCATTTAGTTGCCCCCACTTTTATCCCAGTTACTTCCGAGTTTTACTCCATGTGTGGAAGGGTCTAAGAGTTTAGGCACAATATGTATTCTTATCATGTTCGGTTTCTTACTCTTAGCCACATCTTCACTCTTAGCCACATCTTCACCCACATCAGTCTGCATATAGGTTGGGTTTGGTATCCTCCATTTTCTAATTTGGGCTTATTATCTCTCCTTCCATGTTACAAAGCCTATCACCATGGGATGTGATTAAACCTACTTAATATATTATAGAATCATATAATCATAGAGTTGGAAGAGACCTCATGGGCCATCCAGTCCAAACCCCTGCCAAGAAGCAGGAAAATTGCATTCAAAGCACCCCTGACAGATGGCCATCCAGCCTCTGTTTAAAAGCTTCCAAAGAAGGAGTCTCCACCAAACTCCGGAGCAGAGAGTTCCACTGCTGAATGGCTCTCACAGTCAGGAAGTTCTTCCTAATGTCCAGATGGAATCTCCTTTCTTGTAGTTTGAAGCCATTGTTCCGCATCCTAGTCTCCAGGGCAGCAGAAATCATTTTACAAAGAAAACTAAAATGCTTTACTTTTCTTCCAGATTGAGTGTGGGACTGGTTGTTGCTCACCTCCTTGCATGATACACCGCTAATTCAAAAATATTGATGTTCTTAATTCCTTTGAAGAAAGGGGATATAAATATAACTCTGCATACTTCTAACAAATAAATCCCACAGAAACCAGTAGGATTTGTAGTTTAATTGAGGAAATTTTTACAGGATTGTACTGAAAATAGAGCGCTCGGCTTTGTTTAATGCATGTATCACAATTTACATTCCTTAAATTCCGGGCTGGAGAGATAGCACAGCGGTAGAACAGCTGTGCTTGCAATCTGAAGGTTACAAGTTCGATTCCTGAGCTGGCTTGGACAACCAGCTGTGAGCCCTGTCCACTGTTCACCCAGTAGTTCGAAAACAGCCCAGCTGTAAATAGATGAACTGGGAACCGCCAAAAGTGGGGGATGATTCTTTTCAGTAAGGACTTTACAACACCTGAATAAATAAAGATCGGCTGTCGGAGGGTGGAATGCGGACCAGTGGAGCAAAGGCCCTCCGTCATGAGGATGAAGCAACAGTGCCCCCTTGTGACATAATGACGCACCCTGTGACACAGCCAGAAGAAAATCCCTCAAAAAATTGAATGTGTTGTATTGTAACTGTACATCTTCCGGCAGGGATTGTCTGCCGTATGTGTGATGTAATCCGCTCTGAGTCCCCTTCGGGGTGAGAAGAGCGGAATATAAATAAAGTGTATTATTTATTTATTTATTTATTTGCTTCATTTGTACTCCATCTTTTTCACCCCTGCAGGGGGACTCAAGGCGGCTTACAACTCCGACAAGATTTATGTTGCTTAACATAGATATAAAACAAATCCCATAAACTAAAAACAGGTAAAACGGTAAGCAAAAAAAAAGAAGAATAAATACCTGTTAAAAACATATAAAGTGCAATTAAATTCCTGGCTTCAGACATATTTCTTGCATCAGCTATATAACATTGCTAAGGGGCTAAATTAATCTAAAGTCAAAAAAGTTATTCTTAGCTTTCCCCCCTCTTTCCTCAAAATATTTGAGTGTCATGCATGTATCATGTATTCCATTCTATGATCATATCTAAGAATCATACAGCATAGGTCTTTAAAGGTCTATGCAAAATTTAATTTTACTGATTTTAATTAAGTTTAATCTTAGGCAAATAACAGCAGAATTGGAGCTATAATTTGGAGCCACTGTCACACCACAAGCCCCACAAGCCCTTGCTTCCC
This sequence comes from Anolis apletophallus, assembly GCA_030556195.1. Classification (NCBI taxonomy): domain Eukaryota; kingdom Metazoa; phylum Chordata; class Lepidosauria; order Squamata; family Anolidae; genus Anolis; species Anolis apletophallus. The sequence goes on along the minus strand of JARBWK010000002.1, from coordinate 190,951,622 downwards.
ATGAACAATACTGCAGCCATGAAGGATTTAAAATCCCTTCCAGGCCAGCCCGTCTCCCCCATGAAGATCTGCCTGCTTGCTTTTCTAGTGAGAGCCTGGCACCAAGAATGCAGGATGAACTGGTCAAGGTTAGCAAAGCAGGCCTGGAAGATAAGTGGGGAGGCCCAGGCCGGAGACAGGCTTGACTCCCCTTTACATCCGGAGATGCTAACGAGGTTTACATTCTCGAGGAGCTGAGGTAGCTTAAATAACTGCTGCCATCCATCATGCCCACTTTGACGTCCGACGCAGACCTACGTCGCTTAGATCAAAGGGTTGAGACAGTATAACCGTGTAGAGTTGGCCCGGAGCGGTATCTCGTGCCAACATCGCATTCAGGATGATGCTCCTGTGAGAGAGGCCACTGGGCCTTCCAGGAAGATGTTGCCAGTCAGCTTTGGCTGCCTTGATTTCTGCCCATGTGGGTGAAGTATACTTTCCTTGCTAAGTTCCTGTTTGTTCCTGAAAGGTTTTTCATTGCCTTTACACCGGCTGCTTTCTAAAGAGACTTCCTTGCATTTTAATCCAGCTTTGTTCCTGATTGCATCCAGCTTGATTCCTGGGACTATTTACTCAATGCTTTGTTCCTGAGATTTGCTGCCATTGGAAGCACTATAGTATTGCTTCCAACCTCTTTCCTATAAACTATATTCTCAATAAACCTGTTGTACCTTAGCTGGTCTCTGTGGTTTATCAAGGGAGGTCTTGCCCAAGGTCCTAGAGGGCGATAGCCACTATAAGATAATGGATGAGAATCCTCTAACATAAATGCACTCAAAAGTACAAAAAGAAGAGGAGGAGGAGGAGGAGGAGGAGGAGGGAGATAAACACGAGGTGTCTGTTTTTATTAAGCTATTTTCAGAACAGAGCTACATGGCAGTGGTTGTTATGCTTTGAAATAAATTTCAGGCATCTTGAAAGACTCCCCCCTACTATGTTTCTTATGTTACAGACTGCAAGTATGTCTCCTTTTAGAGAATGTTTTTTATCTGTTATAAAAATGATATAATATAAAAAGGCAGCTCCAAGAGACTGTTCCACAAGAATAGGCCAATTGTAATTGGGAAGGAGAGTCTATTCTGCTTCTCACAAGGGAAGGTGTTGTATTTTGCTTCTCGCAGTTTTGAAACAGCAAAATAAAAAAAATATTGTTGTAATGTCCAAGAGGTAGAAAAGAATGCTGGATTACAAACTGAGGAGAGGATTAATTGCAACTCACTGCCTCGTGCCAAATCATCACCTTCAAAATAGATATTCTAACTATCACCAGGAGTTTAGTATATTTTTCTGAAACAATAAAATGTCTATTTCCTATTAAATTAGAAATAAAGTGACTCCTTTTCTACTGTTTGTAGGTTACAATAAGTACCCATTAACTTATTTCATACCCAAGACACAGGGCCGTAGCCAGGATTTTGATTCGGGGAGGGCTGAGTTTAATTCGGGAGGGGCTGAGTCTGAGTAAGAGAGGGACTACCCTACCAAACCTTTTGTATTGTTATCACAATAACCCCATGAATGTGGGATATAATGTGTATGGTGGTCAGATCATGATATGAATAAACATAACAGTTTAAATAATGTACCAGTAAGGCCTTCTCACGGACCACCCTGAGAATTTGGGGGGGGGGGGCGCTGAAGCCCCCTAAGACATTTTACTGTCAGAGGTGAAGGACAAGCCATGAATACAAAACCTCATCTACAAAAGAAGTGACAAATGAACTTTATTGTAGTAGGGAAGGCTTAGTGTCTCTCATTACACCTTAAGGTAGCATATTATATTAGGGGGCATTGGGGTCTGCTCAGGAAGAATGACTGGGGAGGGCTGTGTAGATCCTTAATGGTAGATCCTTCACTCACCCTGCAGAGGATAGATAGCCTGTACAGATGGTCCTTCACATTTACAGCTTTCGCTTATTGCAGATTTGATTATCTTGTGGATCTGATTAATATGGTATCTCTAGGAATCTGTAGATCCTCCAATGTAACTCTATGGTATGCTTTCACCAGAGGCTGACCATAGAGGTGTGCTGAAAAATCTAAAGAGTTTTACACAGAACACCTCTGGAATCACTAGGTCCTCCAGCATAACTCTGTGATCAACTTTCAGTGAAAGTGGAGCATAGAGACTCACTGTAGGATCTAGAGATTCCTTGAGAAATTTTCTCTTGAGAAAAAAAAATACATGGCAGAAATATTCTACTTTTATGTGCCCATTAACCCCAGCAAATTTGGAGGGCCTGTTGTATTTGGGTTCACCCCCACAGCTCTAAATAATGAGAAGTTTCTAGGTGCAGCTCCTCTGCAGGTGTAGTTTTCTCTGAAAGTTCATCAGTGGAGGTCTGATATCCTATCCCCCCGATATTTTGATTTATTTCCAGATATATAGTTTGAGCACAGCTTTACAAGAGACAGCCAAATCCTGTGCCTCAGGTTCCTTTATAGAAGTGTTTCTCAAACTCCGCTCCTTTAAGTGTTTGGGACTTCAGCTCCCAGAAATCTCAGCCATCTTATCATCTGGAGAAACACAGTTTGAGAAGCTCTGCTCTATAGAGCTGCTACAGCACCCCCTTACACTTTCTGCTCCCAGAGGCCCCCGAAATCCAGTTCTTTCTCTCTGTCAATCCCTTCCTGTGTTTCCCGGGCTCACTCAGGATGCTTTCTCAGACACACAAACCTAATTTCCTTCTCCGTTCTACTGCCTGGAGAGGTGCTGATAAAAATGAGTCATCTTATCTAATTGCTCTTGGTAGCCTTGGGATATTTACCAGTAATTTTTTTTAAAGAAAAAAATATTAAGAAAATTTTCCAAAATATTAGAGTGAGTGATTTCTTATTTGCTCTACTTCCTTAGTTTGGCCTAAGTCCATTGAGTTCCACTAAAATAATCTGGAAAAGCAACTTGATCACGGTAGTTGATTTGCACAAATTAACAATACTTCAGTGGACAATACCGAGAGTCTTCAATATTCTTCACCATTTCTCTGGCAACACTTTCACAGCAGTGGCAACTGATGGTTTCCATGCTATTGAGATAATAAATTCACTTGATATTACTCAGCACTTTGGATAGCTGATTTCAAGTTCAAACTAAAAGACAGAATAGACTCACAATTCCCCTGCCCTGGTAGCCCCCAGCTACCATTATATTTGAGTGATGATAGGAATATTATATTTCTCTTGATTCAGAGAATCACTTCTTTCTGTCATCCAGCCATCACAACCAACTGCCTTCACACCATCCCCTTTATTAAAGACTATTTTGTCTTGAGGCAGCATACTCCAAATTCTTATTAAGCAGTAAATGAAGCGGTCATTTTGTTTTTCTTTCTGCCAGGAAGTCATGCTATTTGAACCTGAGTTCTCTTATAGCACACGTGAAGGCGTGGCTGATGCCACCTGTATATAAGGCTTTAAGTTGTAAGGTTTAAACTATTGTATTATGTTTTAGCTAGTCTGTTTAGTGTTGTTAAGTTTTGGTTGCATTGATTGGTTCTTTAGAGCTGTCAATCATCGTTTAGCATAGCCAATGGAGTTTGTCTTTCCTCCCCCTTGAGACTTTGGGAATCTAGCTTTCTCTTTAGATTTTGCCTGGATCTCTCCAGAAGAGGACGTGTTGAAGGGTTTGTCAGTCAGGCCTCAGTCAGGCCATTCTCTAGCATCAACTCTTCATATCTTGGAATTCATTCTGCATATCCAGCACACCTGGATGAGGCTGTGGAATCCCAAGCACCTTCAACTAGTCATTTTGGCATCCAGAGGAAGGCTCTGTGCCTTCAATATAGGCCATTTGACTGGGGCTAAGAGAGTTCTGACCTCAAAGCCATTGAGAGAGAGAGAGAGAGAGAGAGAGAGAGAGAGAGAGAGAATTTGGAAAGCCATCCGGCTGAAAGCTTCCTGGACCCAAACAACTAAAGAACTGTAATGTATATTTTATTTTATCCTGTTTGGAGAACCAAGTTTAGTACCTCTATAAGATAACTCCTTTTGTGAAGAATAAAACTATTTGAGTTATCTATAGTGACTGGTTTGGTCCTTGGGAGTTCCAATTCTCTATGGGAAGGCAAGAAGAAGTCCCCTGGGAAGAGATGTCATGTCCTTGTTGCTTTTCTAAGCCCAAGAGCCTAAGCGCGACTTCATAGCACAAGAGGGGCAATAACATAAATAATTGCATAAGCTCTATTACATCCTCCCCTTATTTGTTTTTCCCTCCCTTTATCAGGAGAGACATTGACAATATGTCTTAATTAAATATTTTTCCAGCAACATCATCTTCCCTTGTTAGGTGGGGAGACACATTTCTAGTTGCGATACATATAGTGCCGATCATTTCCCCCATTTCTGGTACACTTCCTATCGGAAGAAAGGCCTTTCATGGACCTAAAACTGCTGTTTGTTCAAAGCATGAAGAAATCAACCAATACATGGAAACATCAACCATATGTAATATGCATTTGGGGAAGCAAACCAGACTTTAAAAAGAGTTTTGGAAAGCTCTGCTGTGCCACAAAAATGGCTCCTGAAGCTGCATGCATCCCACGAGTTACTCTTTCTCCACCCTGAAATGACTGTGATCCTGAGTCATAGATGCTGCTTGACCAATTTCTTTAGCACTTCACAATATTTCATTAGCTAATTAGATATGAATCAGAAAATTTCCCAACTGAATCACACACCTGACACGACCTGATAGGACTCGTTGGCAACTGCTAAGCCTCAATTTTCCAAGCATGTTTGTTATCTGGATAATAATTCAATTCTACCCGAGTATTGCTATGTCTTTTCTAATACTCACTTTAATTGCCTTCCTTTTGTAGTATTAAAGGACACATTCAACCCGTACAGAGATTATTGACATCCCTGGGGAGGTTAAGTAGTTGAAGCTTTAGGTGACATCATATTTGAAGAACACAATAACCTGCACTGGAAATGCCCAGTGAAGACATCTGAATGGTGCCTGAACATTTCTTGGCTGACTGATTATGTGGCTAAACTCTGGCTAAACTCTTTTTCTCTTCTCGGAGGTCTCACAAGAAGATTAATTCAACCTAATTGTAATCTGTTTCTTATTCATTTTTAAGTTGTATATGTATTTTCATTGCTTTAAATTATTATGTTTTAAAGGGGTTTAGTGACTAGAAAAAACGGTGGTGCTATGAGTTAAACCCTTGTGCCAGCAGGACTGCTAACCAACAGGTTGGTGGTTTGACACCGGGGAGCGGGTTGAGCTCCCATCTCAGCTCTAGCTTCTGATGAGGGGACATGAGAGAAGCCTCCCACAGGATGGTAAAACATCAAACATCCAGGCATCCCCTGGGCAACATCTCTACAGACAGCCAATTCTCTCACACCAGAAGCAGCCTGCAGTTTCTCAAGTTGCTCCTGAATGAAAAGAGTGACTATATGTTTATTCCTCTGGTTCAGTGACTGTACAATAAAGGGGTGATGAGAATGATGAAGATGAGCCTCAATGCCCCCCCCCCCAAATATATCATTCAATATGGAATGATATTACTGTCCTACCTTAAAAGATTGCAATTAGAATTACAGCCAGGTAATATGGGATGTAATGGCATGAGCATTGGATTGAGACTCCAGAGACTAAGTCTGCTCAGACATTGAAACCTACTGGGTGACCTTAGGTGAGTCATGCACTATCTGCCTCAGAAAAGTCTGTGGTAGGTTGCCCATAGAGCCACCATAAGTTAGAAAGGACTTCAAGGCAAACTGTAAATGTGAAAGCATATTGATTTTTGGGGTGGCTTTTCATCAAGAATATTTTCCTTCTGAATACACTTCCAACACAGCAAATCTAATGTATTGTCATCCATTTCAATACTAGTTTAGTTTACCTTAGTAATTGTTCTATTATTAGGCACTGGTCTTATATCAAACTGGAGGTCACTCGTCAAAGGCAGCCCAAAACTCCAACCACCATATCTAAATGGGGGAAAAATAAAATACTTCAGGAAATATAACCAATTCGTAAATCACACATGCCAGACCTTGATTTATTTCATGAACTAACCACAGCTAAACCAGAACAGCATTATACAGCTTGATAAAGAACAAAAAAGGCAAGTGTTTATTATCACACTGTAAAAAAAATTCCCTGTAGATGAAGGGCCTACTTTGTGGTCTTGTGGTCTTTCTCAAAAAATATAGTTGCATTCCTGGAAATTTCCAAAAGCAGCAATTCTACCATAATCTACCATAATCACAGAAAGCATATATGTCACATAAGCCTTACATATGACACATATGCCATTTCGCTTTTTAATTTTTTCCCCCTGTATATGGGCTGAAATTTTTGACAGAATGATGTTAGATATACACAGTCCAGATTTCTACCATAAACCTGTGGGTTAGAAACATTTTTAACAAGAAAATTGTGTTTTGGGGTTTTTTTTTGTTTTCTGTGGATTTAATATTTTATTGGACATCACATTGCAGGTGAGTTCCGTAGGTACATTCAAATATATCTAATTTTCACCTACACGTTTAACTACTGACCATGCAATTGGGTCAACACAATGCAACAAAGAATTGTCAAGACAGAGCATGTTTAAGCAAAATTCAGGGTTATAACAATTGCAGAAAGCTGTGGCTAGGTATAAATATTGTATTTTTACCAGAAGAGAATGAAATGCTAAAGAAACATAGCGAAACAAGTGATTGATGAATAAGCTTTCTTCAGGCATCTACTAGAAAAAAACCTGCATTGGGGGAAAGCTGGAATCTGTTTGCTGCATTTCTAGGCTCACAATCCACAATTTGTTGAGGGGAAAGTCTGCAGCATAGGGCTTGCTCTACTCTTGTATTCTTTGCATGCAATTCTCTATAAACAGGCATCTGAATTGCACAGGGTGCATCCACGAGTAGATTCGTTTTCCCTTATGCAAAAGGCAACCCTCCAGCATGGAGAAAATAACATGGCCAAGTGGTGAGAACAAAACAGAAGGGGTTGAGGCCACCAACCACACTTCTCCTCTTTTCCTCTGTTGAGTCAAACTACAGGTAGAAGGAAGGAAGGAATATCTGAAAATGCTTATAAATAGAGCGCAATAAAATAGAAGTCATACCTTTTTTGCACAAAGTCTTTAGTAGTAGCAAGAAGGTAGGTCTCTACATCATGGCCAGTAAGATTATAAATTGTCCGGGAGAAGAAAGTTCTTTTGTGAGGTGGGAAAAAATTGAGCTTTGGACAAGTCTAGAAACAAAAAAAAATATATGTATATATTTTTTAAAAAACCCAAACTTGACATGCTTAGAAATTTCACAATATTTAGCAGCCAAATAATGAAGTACATTTAGGGAGTAAATCGACATTTATTTATTTATTCCTTTATATTTGTTGAAAACTGTAACTTCAATGATTCCTAGAGAATTGTCTCTCCAGAATTGCTAAATCCTCCAGCATGACTAGAATAGTTGACTTTAGAGTCACACAGGAGGATCTAGACATTTTATCGACCTCATCATGAAGGACAATTTTCAGTGGCATATGCCGGCTTCACCCTACATCACCCATGGAGCCTGTCGGCTCCCACCAAACAATACTGGCATGACTCTGTGGGTGATGTAAGGCAGAGCTGGCACATGCCTCTACCATGGCAACACAGGAGGCTTCCCATGTTGCCATAAGAAGCAATGGGAGGAAGTAGCGCAGTCGACACTTCCTCCATGGGATCAACCAAATCTGGAGCCGGGTGATACAGGGCATGGGCTACTGGGTTCCTCAACGATACGAGGCATTTCTGGCAGTCATGTGACAAGGTAAGGCAAGAGATCATTCTTAAACAAATCCATAAATAATCAAATCAATTAATAATCAAAAGTCAAAACTGCTGACTGAATTCTTTACATCCCAAATGCAACTGCAGTATGGAATTCTACCATCCCAGTTAAGCCAATTTGGGCTTCAGGGACATGGATTAAGCACCCCTTATATATTTGTTCCCTTTCTAAGAACAGAATAATTGCAATACATAATTTATTTGCTTAATGAGTGAATTATATAGGCATTAATGCTCAATAAGGTCATGATTCACTTTAACTGGGGTCTGGATTGCAGTAAGATAGAAAAGAATGGATACTTTCCTTCAACCCTTTATCCGCTCATAATGCTGCTAGGTGCATACTGAATAATGTGGACTAACTTCATATCTAGTTCAGTCCTGAGGCTGCCATTCTGCCTAAACCAATAGCTTGGATATCTGAGAAGCTGACTTTATGTATCTTTACTGTCAGCGATCTTTCAAAATTGAAGACGTCTGGTCCAAAGCACTTCGCATAAAGTATACTCAACCTGTATGTTATGTATGTCTACTTCCTATGTGTAACATGGGGAACACCCCTGTCTCACTCAAAAAGTACAGTATTTCCAGTGATGTTTACTTACAAAAAAAAAATTCAATCGCATTCACATTAAAACATCCCTGTCTCACTCAAAGAGTAAAGTATTTCCAGTGATGTTTACTTACAAATTATTATTTTTTCAATTCTATTCACATTAAAACAGTAAATATTGAAAGATCAGGTTGAAGGTTGCAATTCTTGACTTTAAATGGCATGTAAGCTGCCTAACTGACCCTGCACAGTTACTTTCAGATACATCCTATGGAATTTTATCGAATTTGCTTCAGAGTGTACTGCAAAGCAATTTAAATCCATGAACTCTGACAGCTGGTTTGTGAGTGAAGCAGCCCTGCATGTATATGGCTTTCAGAATGCTGGGTAGCTAATGTGATAAAAAGAAATACATCTGTTCATTTTGCTGGCTAAGGAAGACAGAAAGCATAGTACTTTTTTCAATTACGCAGCCAGGGACAGACGGGCGACAGGGACTCCTGTCATCCATCTATTTAAAGTGGATTCAAACATACAGTTTAGCAGTATGCAGTCCATGTTCAAATCTGCAACCCTTAGAGCCATCTGTTCCCTTGTGAAACAAGTTCTGAACAACAGTTAAGTCCCTGCTGTTTATTTCATATGCATCTCCTCTCATGGAGTCCAACTTTTATGTTACCTGTCTGTCGTCTGTGCAGTTGCAGGCAGAATACTGAGCACTCTGGTTCCCACTGAACACCCACTCGCTGGGCACATCTTCCTTAAAACATGCTCTGAAAGTAAGCAGATTTAACACTGGCATTTCCTGTAGGCTGACATGCAGATGACATGTAGTAATACGGTGCCAGGTTCCTATTAATGCAAGGCGCTTGGCAGGTGATCACCTTTGTTTATTGATCTCCCAAGAGCGCTCAACAAATCCCACTGGCTTCAAGGCAAGCTGAATTCGCTCTGCCCAGCTTGCTTCTTAAATGGTTCTGCCTATTGCTCTGTCAATCTCTTTTTAGTTGTTCAATTATGATATTGATTGAAAAGGTCTAAAGAGACCTGCTCCAAATTTTTTAGCAAGAAACTCAGGAAATTAACATAAAAATAACAATTATCTTGAAATCAGAAGGGAACCCCATACTCTAAAGTACTGCAAGGTCAGACATTCCTCAAACACTTGATTAAGTATTCACAGTTTGCACAAATAGTTCCCCAGGTATTTGTGAGAAATGTGCAGAGTCAGTCATCAACCCCCTTAAAAAAAATTGAGAAAAAAATCCATAATATTTTCCACATATCTTTCAGCCAATTTGGATAGGACCTGTGGATAGACCATCGGTACAAATGGCCTAGCCATTTTGTTTCATGTTCCCAATGAGTATGATGATTGCTGGGCACTGAATTCAAGGGAACTTCTCAGTAGACAAGTCTAGTATTGCGTTATAAAGCTAAAAATCTAAGGGTACTGATATCAAAATAAGTAGACTTGCTTACAAGTTAGCATGCACAAAATTCGGCTTCATGGCTGAAATTCACACTTATCATACATACTCATACTTAATGTAGAAGTCAAGGCAAGTTTGGAGCCAAAATCATGAATTTTGATATGACTTGTTGATAAGGTCAAAAGTCATTCCACAGAGAGGAAAGCACTTGACCTTAGGTTCATGTTACAAGTTTACATTTTTATGAAAGTTATTTCTTTTTCTTCCATGTACTGTTCATTTTTACTTTGAATTGCTTTGTACAGAATTTTCCAAGTACATTTAGCTCTAGCAAACTTAAAGACATTTTAACAGCTAGACTGCTTCAATCTGATTGTTTTTGACTTGTTTTGATGTGACATTTGGGTATCACAGCTTTGCAGATGATCAAAGGATGTTCTTAATCCTTGATAACTCTTATTTAGTGTGTGTGTCATTTCCTATTCCACAACAGGAATTTATAAGACGAGGGGGAAAAGAAATACTTACAAATTATTATTGTTCAGGCATGTGTTATCTGATCCAGGGAAAGAAAGCAATGATTCCACTAATGAGTTGGTAGTTTCGTTGTGATTTCTAGGATTTAAAACATAACACTAGATATGATTATAATATTATAAGGACATGCAATAGGTATCATTTTAGCTAAACTAAAGCAAGGTGAGAGTCAGATATTGTTTTATATCTTAATACAGTAAAACACACAGCAAATATGAAGACTTCTCACAAATAAATGGTGATTGGTTCCTGAACTTGTTCAGTTTTTGCATTTGCTAAATTGCAAAGACTGGGTAACTACCCCATACTCACTTAAAAGAGGGTACTATGGACTAGTAATACTGATGAAATTTCAGTGAAGTCGACATCCACTTTCAAACGAAAACTATTAGCTTTCATTTCAAAGGCCTATTTCAAATTCTTGTCCCTTTTTCAGCTGGAGGCAGTCCTGTCTTTTGGCACACTCGGGAAAATGGATACACAGCCCCCACTGGTCATTCTGAAGTGAATCCTCAGCAAACAATTCTCAGAGTTTAATGCCTAAACTGCTGTTTGCAATTCAGCTTGTATTGGAAAAGCAGTTTGGGGCTTCAGGACAAGGGATTTGGTGATAGAGAAATTTATGGTGGAAATTCTGTTATCATGGAAGCATTTTTCCTGTCAGCAGGCTTGGCACCAAATCACTAAACTGTTTTTCAAACAATTATGAAATACAAAATGGCATAAAATAACAAATGTAAAATCTATGTATTTCTGCATGGCTGCATACAATTTCTCATGAACTCCAAACCAGTGAAATTAGACCTAATTCTTACTGGCCCTCAGAACCAGTCTAGACTTTTGAAATAGTGAGCCAACACATATGCCAATCCCTTTGACTCTAATTCATAGGACCAATCAGAGTCCTTAATGAACTGAAAGATAAACAAGACTGTTTTCAGCATTCCTCATTGAATTGTTGAAGTGGACTTTCCAACATATAAATGCACACGCACACACATTAAGAGATTACAATCCTGAACGTTTGCAGTACCTGCCTACAGATGACCAAGGGGAGCCCTGGGACCACCTCATGACAGCTTTGTGATTTGTCCCACAAGAGGCACAGAGGGACCCTCCCAATTCTTCAAAGCATCGAACTGCTGCATTTAACAAGCTTCTCTTCTTGTCTTTCCCCTTGTCCTCTATTATTATCACATTCCAAGCATATTCCATTATGGCACTATCAGCAACCTCATCACACAATGAATGTTTAGTGTCCTAGGACACTGTCGCCCCAGTTGAGGAACAGAGCACCATGCCACCCATCCCATGATGCAGTCTCACTTCTGGTGGGACTCCATTGCTCAACTGGGCTGGCAGCATGGTAGGATACTGAGATCAGAGTGAAGGGCCAGGAAGGCACTTCCATCTTCCCTCCAGTGTCATCAGTTGGGACTGGGCTGGCACCATGCTGCTCAGAGATCAGAGTGAAGAGAGGGGCCAGGAAGGCACTTCCATCTTCCCTCCAGTGTCATCAGTTGGGAGCCCCCCCCCCCAGCACCAACTGCTGCTCTGAGATCAGAGTGAAGAGAGGGGCCAGGAAGGCAGTTCCATCTTGCCTCCTGCACTGTGCTTATAATATAATATATTGTATATACATATAATATTGATAATATTATAATGTAATACAATATAATACTACTATTAATAATATGATAGTATAATTATATATTACATGTAATATTACTAATAATATTACAGTATAATTTTATAGTACAATGTAATATATAATATTAATATTGTGCTATGGCAATAATATATTGTATTTACGTTTTACTTGTAAGCCGCTCTGAGTCCCCTTTTGGGGTGAGAAGGGCGGCATATAAATGTAGTAAGTAAATAAATAAATACTGCACCACCAACATGGGAGCCTCCCTGTGTTCCATTTGGAACAATGGGGCTACTGCGAGAACAAGCCACATAGTGATGCTTCCCCACATGTGATGGGGAAGCATCGCTGCTGGCTTGGTGGGGCACAGGGGGGCTGGGATTTCTCCACTGCCCCACTGATTCACCTTGGAGGCTGGTGAATTGGCAAGGGGGACTTCATCAATGTGAAGAGATTCTAAGCCACATGAATGATTGCTCACATAACCAATAATGTGAATTAAATATTTACCCAAAAAAGTCTGCCTGGTTGGAGGAGCCATACATGGATGGTGAGAGAAGGAGTGCTGGGTATTCTGCCACCTTAGGTCCCAAGGTGCCTAGACCCATGGCTGCTGTCACAAAAAGTACCGGAAGAATGACCTGAGCAATGAAACCTTTCACATTCCGGCGAGTGTGATGGAACCTCTTAATGAACAAGGCAGTGGATCTTCTCACCAATACAGAAAAGTTGCTTGACTTCTTCAGCTGAATGAGTTCTTGGTCTATGCAAGAAGAAGTGATATGATGACACATTAAGTACTGAATTGTGTTCTTTCAAAGTTCTTTTCAATGCACATCTTGGGGGAAAAACTTTTTTGGATGAACTCCCAGAATCCCACAATCAACATGCATAATTCCCCTTCAGTCCTAGGACAATTTAAAAAAAGGATCCTGTGGAGATTGCCTACAGATCTGCATAATCTTCCTGTGGACTGGAGTGCAGTGTATTTCTATAGATAGTAGACCTCTCTTTATTTGACAATCACACACAATGAAAGATGACAATGTATCAAATTTATTTAGTTGCCAGGGATCCAACTCATATATAAATTCATACCATCTTTTTCATTGAAGCTATCAGAGCTTATGGAGAAGTCTTCATTCGCTGGAGTATAACTGCAGTCATCTTTAGACGAGCCAGCATCCACCTGTTCATCTTTAGCCATATCTTTGGTCAAATTGAGAAACACCTATGTAAGAATAAGATAAAAAATACTAGTTGTTAATCCAGTTGAATTTTGCTTTCTTTGGACAAACTCTGGTCACCTTTTGGGCAGTTTTTCTGTACTATCCCTTAGAGCAGTGGTGTCAAAAAGTGGTCTTTTGGACTTCAGCTTCCAGAATTCTTTACCATTGAACAAGCTGGCTGGGGGTTCTTGGAGTTGGAAGGCCAGACATCTGGAGGGCCACAAGTTTGACCTTACCAAGTTTTCTTTTCTTTTATAAGACATTCTATATCTGGACAACTGTGGTATGTGTCTGGCTTAAAGATAAATAATCATAAGAAGAAAATGTGGCATGCAGGGGGAGGGGGGGTTGAAGTGCGCACCAACATTTATCTTCTGAGAGCAATCACAGAGGTTACTTGTCCTCAGCAAGTTATGATAGGCTGCATTTATTTTTATTTAAGTAATAGTTATGATTTGTAGATGTATAAATGTCTATGAATGTAAACTGTATTCAAATCCATATACTGGGGGGTGATACAAGTTGAGTGCACTGCATCCAAAAGTTTTAAATTTCAGATTTATTTATTTTTTGGATTTTGGAATATTTCTATAGTTGCGCAAAATGAGATATTTTAGAGATGGAGTCTGAACACAAAAATAAGTCATGTTTTATATATGCACAATTGCATACACAATATTATTAATAATGTTTTGCATAAAACAAAGTTTGTGTACACTGAACCGTCAGAAAGCAAAAGTGTCACTATCGTAGCCACTCATGTGAGCATTTTTGTAATCTGAAGTATTTCAGATACTGGAATCCCAGATATGGGGTGTTCAACCTGTACAAAACTGGCCAACCTAACCAGAAGCCATAGCCTAGCCCAGTGTTTCTCAAACTGTGCTCTTCCAGGTGTTTGGGACTTCACCTCCCAGAAATCCCAGCCAGTTTACCAGCTGTTAGGAATTGTAGGAGCTGAAGTCCAAAACATCTAGAGGAGCACACCTTAAGAAACTCCATCCTAGCTACCGTATATAAGCATAGTCAAAGATGCAGAGAAAGAAGAGAATGGAAGAAGAGTTTTGAGTTGCTCTGTTATAAGAGTACAATCAGTTCAGGTTCTTCCTGCCATGAACAATTCTATGAACTCAGTCTATACAGACAGGCATGAGAGGCTTCAAGGAAAGCTCTGTCCACAAATCACCACTAAACTAGATCAACAGTAAAAAAAAATGGAGATCAACAATAGGGTGGCTTTTGAGGACATACATCCTTCCTATGAGCCAATCCCATGTTCCATTCAGCAGCTCTTTGTGTCTCCTCCTTCTTATTGGAAAGGTCTTTGAACATGACTGGATTACAACCTTCTTAGGTTACTTCTACTGTAGTGAGGTTACTTCTACTGTATGTATTGTCATCTTTGTCATCACTGATCCACTGAGTTCACTTGTAGATCCTTGGGCCTAAGCTGTCATAGGCTCACAGGAGACTATATGTAATATAAATTCCTGCTATAATTCTATCATTGTTGAGATAAATACAGATAAATGCATCTAGTTTGTGTACATGTTTTTATGGTACTGCTCAATCAGTGGCGAACTTTCTACATACACTTTGAAATGTATTTATTTAACACATGTGCAGATTTAATTAGTTATTTCTTTAATAAATCTCTATACCGCCCTTCCTAAAATTATTATCTGGCTGTTCATGAGTAACAATACAAAAGACCAGCAACACAATGAAACAACATTCAGTACTTCAGCAAAAGAAAAACTACAGCAATAAAATAGTGAGATATTAAAAGTTCAAAAAATGTTTTAAAACTGGTGTGCACCAACCTCTTCCACTGTGCTGTCTGAAATTCCATAGCAGCCAATATGGAGATCACTCAAGCCATTGTCCAGGCCTCTCAGGAGGGACTGATATGCTGAAGAAACTTCACTGTTAAACTTTGGAAGCACATAGACAAGCTCGCCTCCAATGTCTTCCTTGAGATAAGCTTCTGGGAGATGAGACTGGATCATGGCTGTCACTGCAGAGGTATCACATTCTTCTGCAACATTTAGAGTTGGGCCCTGGGGAGGTAGGAACACAACACAATAAAGCAATGCAGCACGAACATTGCATTTTCATAATACACCATTTCAGTTATGCCAAAGAAAGATCTAATTAGTCTTAAAAGTGAGCATCTAACTACCGCAAGCGAGAGCTGTTTGGCAGGCAGGCAAGGAAGTGTGTGTGTGTGTTAAAATAAAAATCGACTTTATGTTTAGCTAGCTGAATTTTGACCAAGCAGCACATATGCATTGAATTCATTTCCAGTTCAACCCATGTGCATCAGATTTTTTGCTTCCTATAATGTATGTATTGCATCTTGTTACCATGCTAACAGTATTGCTCAATGAAGATGTCAACCCAGTGCGCAGCAGCAGTGAAAAAAGCAAATTCTATGCTAGGCATGATCAGAAAGGGAATCGAAAATAGGTCGGCAAATGTTGTATTGCCTCTCTACAAATCGATGGTAAGGCCACATTTGGAGTACTGTGTGCAATTCTGGTCTCCGCACCTTAAGAAGGATATAACGGAACTGGAAAGGTACAGAAAAGGGCAACAAGAATGATCCAAGGGATGGAGCGGCTCCCTTATGAAACCAGGTTGCAACGCCTTGGTCTTTTCAGCCTTGAAAGACGGCGTTTAAGAGGTGACTTGATCGAAGTGTATAAAATCATGCATGGGATAGAAAAGGTGAATAAAGAAAAATTATTTTCTTTGTCACAAAACACTAGGACTAGAGGGCACTCCCTGAAGCTCCAAGGTAGGAAAGTTAGGACTAATAAAGGGAAATATTTCTTCACCCAGAGGGTCATTGGGTTATGGAACTCACTTCCAGAAGAGGTTGTGACAGCTGTCAGCCTGGACAGCTTCAAGGCAGGATTGACAGATTCATGGATACCAAGTGTATCGGTAGTTACTGAAAAGGACATTCAAGTGCCACCTCGAGTTGGTTGAGGTAGGCAGGATTTCCCTGGGTACTGGTTGTGGGGGTCGGAGCAGGTCAGGGTTTTGCCCTCCCTTTTGCTCGAGATCCCCGTGTACAACTGGTGGGCCACTGTGTGATACAGAATGCTGGACTAGATGGGCTGAGGTCCGATTCAGCATGGCTCTTCTTATGTTCTTATGTTCTTATCTTCTCAGACACAATTCAGTTGCTGCCACATCTCCAACTTTCTTCTTAAGCAGATGTTCCTGCATGCCTGAAACCTGTACAGAACATACAAATGTTTGCATACCTTTTTCTTAGTAAGGATCAGGTGGTATCCATTGCCAAATGTTTCCTTGAGGTAGAATGGGGACCCACAGCATTTGAGCCCCCCATATTCCAAGAATGCAATCCGGTCACTCAAAACCTCAGCTTCATCCAAATGATGGGTAGAGAGAATAATTGTTCTGCCTGAAAATAACCAAAAAAACCGCACATGTCTGTCCCTGGACCTATGGGGGAGGTGGCAGACAGAAACTCTCAGTCGCATTAACAACATCTTCCTCATAGGAGCTGAGTTACTGAGACAGAAAAGAAAGCCCAATGGGACTACAACTTTCAAAGCCAGTCAACCAGAGCCTTGTTGGCTCCCTGGTTCACTTAACCAAGCACTGGATCAGTTGGTTGGGCCTGTAACCCTACCCTAGAGGGCAACACAGTACAGCTTACATTTCCTGGGGCAATGCCTTAGGTTCCTTGGCGACATAGAAAATGAAGTACTTATAGCATGGCTAACAGTAAACTTTAGCATTGGTTTCTTCATAAGGCTAATTAAAACCCTACTTATGAGATTCAATTCTGGTTCAAAGCTTAGCTTGATCCCAAAAATGACTTTTATCAAGACTGTCACAGTACTAAAACACAATTTTTCACGTCATTGCTCCAGAAACCCAGGATGTCAATTTTCCCACTCGTATTACCTTTTCTATTCTTTGATATAATCTCCCAAATGCCTCTCCTTGAACAAGGATCAACCCCAGTGGTTGGTTCATCTAAAATCACAACCTTTGAACCTCCAAGAAGAGCAATAGATATTGATAGCTTTCGTTTCATCCCTCCTGATAAGGAGCCAGCCAGTTTGTGACGATGGTTGTATAATCCAGTTTCCTTCAAAGTCCTTTGAAACAGGAACCAGGAAAAGAAAACATTTTGTCCACTGTATGCAACTCAGAGGGGGGAAACCCCCTATACATATCAAAGCATATTAGCACAAATGAAAGATTACTTCTTCAGATCTGGAAGTACTATGATTTAAAACTTTTTTTTGTTTTATTTATTTTTCTTTTAAGACTTTTCAGAATTTCTGGCCAACAAGACAAGGCAAAATGACTCAAAGCTACTATTTGGAATGGCAATGGGAAATCCAAATATATACTTAGCCTGTTTTTCCAATCCCAATGATTTAAAAAAACCCAACTACAACCACATTTTGAATGGACAGTGAAGGCTGCTTTATGTTTTACAAGTGACACAAAGCAGTCTTTAAAAACTGTGTAGTAAAATCAAGTCAAAACAACAACAATAAATTAGGAAAAACAGCAGTACAAGGGCTATTGTTCTTGCCAACATGCTTACTTTGGAATAATATGATGAAATCATGACATCTGTTTCAATATTTCAATGTCCTTTTATTATTTTGCCTCTACTAAAGGGAGAAAAAGCACATTTGGACCCTATCACTCCCTGTTTAGTAATCCTTCAAGAAAATTGGGATATTATCTTCTCCTCTGTCTAGCTTTTTAATGACACTATGACTAGTCCAGTCAACTACAAATGCAATTTTAATTGGTTAACAGTTCAAATCTTGTTCAAATATGTGCCAGGTTTAGGAACTCAAGACTTATGCTTGCTGTCTGCCAACAGCAAGCATACTGACTGATCTCGCAAGACTGAGATTAGTTAGCAGATAAGCCTTCCTCTCAAAGAAGCCAAATTATGCTGGAGCCAACCTTCCCATAGACGAAGAACGTAGGGTTAAACCAGAACTGGGATACTCCTAAATATCCTGACAGTTTGGGAATGGCTTGGATTCAACACCATTTCAATTGACTTTATGTCAGTTCAGCTGATACTCAGCACTCTGAGTTTGGATTGTATGGCCAACTGACACCAAGAACTTCATCAGATGGTTGGTGAAAAATGAGGGAAAGTAGAAGGAAAGGTCTTACCCTACTCCTGCCCATCTTCCATCTGATTGACATCTGACTCCTGATAGAGATCTTTGGGCTCCATTTCCATGTGGCTGGGAAATGGAGCACCACAGAATCTCACTGGAAGTGTCCTTACATTGTCTGATGGCCTTCATGGGACTCCTGTGGGGCTCCATTTCCAAAGCGCATGGAAATAGAGTGCGAAGACCATCTGATGAAGTCCTACCACGTCATCACACAGGAGATTTTTGGCTTCTTACTCCTCTTCGGCCACAGACCCTGACGAATGCCACCACATGGTCCAGGCCTTGGCCCCACCCCATTGATGTTGAAGTGGTGAGGAAGCATCGCAAGAAGCCTACTTGTCAACTATGGTAGGGTTTTTAAATGTCAGGAGCAACTTGAGAAACTGCAAGTTGCTTCTGATGTGAGAGAACTGGCCATCTGCAAGGATGTTACCCAGGAGACATCCAGATGTTGATGTTTTACCATCCTGTGGGAGGCTTCTCTCATGTCCACACATGGGAAGCTAGAACTGAGATGCATGCTCACACCGCTCCCCAGATTCGAACCACCAACCTGTCAGTCAGCAGTCCTGCCAGCACAAGGGTTTAACCCATTGCGCCACCAGGGGCTCATACTACAGTAAATTGAGTTTTGGGTAGCTCCAATGGTTTTGGGCCTTTCCCCCTATCTGATGGGGGAAATAGCAATGTGGCAACACATGTTGCCACAGTTTCCCCTCTTATTTTTCTATCTGTTTTCCAACTCTTCTTGGGCACAGTAAAATATTAGAAGAGTTCAGTTGGGAGGCTGCTCTATCAGCATATCTCAGAGATCCATTGGCAGAAGAGAGTTCTTCCAATCAACTAGAGTCATTACTTCTTTGATTTAGGATGGCACTTTGTAGAAGTCAGCCAAGCCTTAAGGAAGGAAATCTGTGGTTATGAACTCTGTTAAAGTTCACAGTAGATGTCACATGATCCTCCTTTTGAGCTCCGTAAATGGATTTTACATATCTATTTAATTTATATCCTGCTTTCAAAGTACGTATTAGTTGTATTACACAGATTTAAAATAGATGCAAAGAAAAAATAACAGCATCCTCATACTCCAACAACATAGGTTTTCCCCAGAATCACAATACACACTATCATAATCCTTAGTAGGAAAAGCCCAATGTGCTTAAAGGTCAGGATTCTGAAGCCTGAATTTTAGGTTGCCATCTTGCCCTTTCAGACCAACCTGATTCTTTGTAATCTAGCGCTCACACCCAACTCAGCCCCATTTCTTGTCCTCAAGGAAGAGCAATACAAATGACTATTCATTTGCTATTGTTATGTAAGTAAATTTCAATACAAGAAGGCAAGGAAAAGCAAAAGGAAATGAGGATGTTATAAAGAAGATTGAGCAGGCTTGTTTTCCACTCCCCTGGAAACTAGGACTTGGAATAATGAGTTCAGATTACAGGAAAGGAGATTCCACCTGAACATTAGGAAGAACTTCCTGACTATAAGAACTGTTCAATAGTGGAACTCTGTCCTGGAGTGTGGTGGAAGCTCCTTCCTTGGAGGCTTTTAAACAGAGGCTGAATGGTCATTTGATTGCGCTTTTCCTGCATGGCAGAAGGTTGGTCTGGATGGCCTATGTGTTCTCTTCCAACTCTTATGATTCTCTGTGATTCTACAAAGTGCTTATTTGCTATGGTATGCAAGCCAACTTTAATATACGGTGTCTCTAATGTAGGGTTTTTATGGCAGGATTAATTCAGAGGGTATCCTCTAACTCTGACTTGCCCACCATCACCAAGTGGGCTTCCACAGCTAAAGAGATATTCAAATGCTGGTCTCCCTATGATGTTATTCAACACTGGCTGCCAATATAATTCTGAATATTTTGAAACACTCCTGTATTTATAAATAATCTCCAGAGATTTCTTTTCTCTCTGAAATGGGTTATGGCCCCTTTTTATTTTGATTTAACTATGCAATTCTCACATGCAAAACCTCATTGTCACTTTGATGTACCTTTGGATTTCCTTCTGTAATTCTTCCTTGCTCCAGTGGGGTACCTTGATGTAGCCATATAAAAACAAGTGCTCCTTTGTTGTGAGGTAACTGAATAATACATTGTGCTGCATGCATACTCCCATATTTTTCCTGATGATATCCTGGTCAGTTCTGATATCCTTACCATAAACATATATAGTGCCTGATGAAGCAGGAAACAGGCCAGTTAGGATAGATCTACAAGGGGAGAGACATAAGGAAACTATTAGATCAATAACCAGGACTGGCAGCCCACACTACTCCAGTTCCTCAGGCCAGAGAAGAAACATTGCTGATGTTTCCCTCATCACTGAATCCTCCACCAATCAATATCCTTGCAGGACTCAGGTTTTACATACTGCAGCACCTAGTCAACAGCCATTTAGTGAGGGGGGAACATTGGCTACAGCCAGATGCAGACGCATGAATCCAGGAACCATCTTTAAACCAAGAGACTCCTCTATCATTTTTTCTCTTGGTTTAAGGATGCAACCAGATGCTCCTTTCTGTGATGCCCTCACTATTCTCCATACAGACATTTTCCCATCAACGTTACAGAAGAGAGGCTATCATCTGATCTGCTCCTGCAGAATTCTGAGAAATGTAGTTTAGGGAAGCCAAGAACCTCTCTAGCTGAGAGTTCCAAAGACTCCACCCTGAACTACATGACCTAGACTTCTGCAGGAGCAACCCAGACAATTGGCAGATGATACGTAGTCTTCATTCTATAAGGCTGGTGGGAAAATGTCCTACATTGTAGGAACGGCACAGCAACCAAAAAGTGAATCCCAGAGGTAGGGGAAGAGGGAAGACATACTGTATGTTTCATCTGTGTCTCCTAATGCAGGTTCTTAGCTAAAATGTTCAAATTAAAAAGAAAAAGATATTTAAGAAACAAAAAAGAATCTGACTATTTCAGGATTTTGAACAAGGAATTATGTCAAAACCTCTACTCACTAAACACTTAATTTTAAAAAAAGTAATACTCTATCTAGCTCTATAATAAAAGTGAAGATATGTTTGTAAGTTTGTATCTACCTATGTATGCATCTATCTCTATATTTCTTTGTATTTTTCAAGATGGCTCTCAAATCCAAAGAGCCCTTTGACTCCTGCCAACAATGCATCTAGACCAGGGGTGTTCATTAGATAGATCACGATCTACTGGTAGATCGTGTAGGGCATCCTGGTAGATCACAGGCAGGGCGGGAGGAAGGCTCAGTCCCACCCTGCAGGCTCCCGATGCTGCCCAAGTGCTGCTGGCCCTGGGTTATTTGAGGTCCTTTCCACACAGTTGAATAAAATCCCATGTTATCTGCTTTGAATCAAATTATATGGCAGTGTGGACTCAGAAAACCCAGTTCAAAGCAGATATTGTGTTATATGTTTCACATTTTTGTAGTGGGTAGGTAGATCATTTTGACTTGGTTGTTTTATAAGTAGCTCGCATGCTGAAAAAGTGTGAGCACCCCTGATCTAGACAAAACTTTGCACACATAGCTGTCATAACCATCTTAAAATACTGGTGGGCTTTGAGGGTAATTGACAAAAGATGATGAGTTAAAATCCAAAAACAATGACTATTTCTAATAGTTATCATTACAAAATAGCTAACCCAAATACCTAAGCTAGTTTTTAATAAAACACTCAGACATTTTAGATATATAACACTAAACAGCTATGTACTATCCATTACAATTAAACAACTATAACTAGTATCTACACTAAACAGCTACGTACTATCCATTACAATTAAACAACTATAACTAGTATCTACAAACTTCTCACTCTCTATCTGATAATGATTATCCCTTATTAGTATTCTCCCTTTCAACAATATTGCAACCACAATTCTACTTAAGCCAACCCTCTAGGAATTCATGAATCCCAAAGTTGATAAATGCCCCCATAGTTGCCATGCAAAGGTCATGAACAGGGGCCAATATGTCTTGGAGAGATTTCTTTTTAATCAACACAGTCAATTTGTCAATTTCTGCTATTTCACAGATTTTCACTTCACTCACTAATCACTTTAGTGATAGAAAAATAAGCACAAATAGACAGATCTGTAAAGCGTACTCAAGACTCTCAAATCCATTTCAGCGACTTGGCCATAGATACATAATACGTACAAAACGGGAATTCTAAAGGCATACCATGACATTTGGGGAGAACATGATTTTCAAACAGACCAGCAAAGCTAAAAAGTGAACAAGTTGCCTCAGTGGATTTCAGCTCCGGAAGCCTCAGGGGTTCTTAAGGTCTGCTGGGCATTGACTGTGTTGTAGTACACACAGTGTTACATGAAGTTGTGGCTGCAGGTCATTTTCCCACGATGTGTATCAGACCGCAGACCTAGCCGCTGCGGTGTTCAATAACAGTAATTCAACAAAATGAAAAGCTTTAGCAGGTATTACTGTGTGCTTACACATCGTCAAGCCTGCAAGCAGAAAAAAAATCTTTTAAATGTCCTTGTCGATAATGACCAAAAAAAAATCTGTTTTCATTTGTGAAAGAGAAAAGACCTGCAGTGACAGATAAAGAGCTCTGAAAGTATAGGGTGTAAAATAATTTCAAAAAGCAGATCTTAAAAGATCCGATCCCATCTGAAAGTCTAAAAATGCCATCGTTTAACACTTATCTTTATAAGCCACAAAAGACGCATTTCTTGTGACTCTTGACGACTCCTCTTCAAAGAGAACTTACATGGTGGTAGTCTTTCCAGCTCCATTGTGACCCAGCAAGGAAGTGATATTTCCTTCATAAAAATTCAGGCTGAGATTCTGAACCGCTGCTTTGGATTCATAGATCTTTGTTATCCCATGAAGAGAAACTCCCACTTTTAAGTTGGTAGGTTCAGGTTCAAGGTTAGAAGGCAGCGCACTCTGAGTGTCTGTAAAACAAGAAAACAGGAAAACCTCTTCAATTCTTTTTTTGAGAGAGTGAGAAATTTCATTTGAGTCATCTGCATGACTTTCCAGAAAAGAAAACAAACATAATATTTTGCCTCATGTGCTTAGTTATATATGTGTAACTAAGGCTGGCTCTGCACGGTGGAATAAATGCAGTTCGACAAGACTTAAACTGTGATGGCTCAATGTTATGGAATCCTGTTGTTTGCTTAGTTTGGAGAGGCACCTGCACTTTTTGGCAGTGGAGGCTATAGACTTTGTAAAACTACAACTCCCATGATTCCATACCATTCAACTATGGCATTCAAAGTGATATCTATCTATTTCTATTACATATAATAAAAGTCAGTGTTTGTGGGCGGTGGTGCGGCCGAGCGACCGAGTGGAGGGAGGAATATGTGCAAGCGTTTTGATTGGCTGCCACTGTGGGATTATTTGCATAATGGGCTCTGATTGGCCAGCCTCAGAACTCCAACATTCTACGGCCCCAGACAGAGGGGATTGGTTGCCACTGAAATGGTATTTGCATAACGTACTCTGATAGGCCAACCACATTCCACCATTCCAAGGTGACTCAGAGGGAAAAAGAAATGCCTCAGGCAGTCACCAACTGCGGCCCACAGCAATGACGGATCACGACCAAACTTGGCAAACAGGGGAACAATGGCCCACTTCACAACCTGGTGTGGTTTAGGGCAGGATGGGCCACAAATGATGGGATTTGCAGTACATTCACCTCATACACTTCCAAAACAACACTGTAGCCCCTAAAAATCACACACCATGCCCAAACGGCCCCAGACAGAGGGGATTGGCAGCCACTGAAATCGTATTTGCATAACGGACTCCGAATGGCCATCCACATTCCAACATTCTAAGGTGACTCAGAGGAAAAACAAAAAGCCTCAGTCAGTTATACACTGCGGCCCACAGCAGTGACGGATCAGGACAAAAATTGGCAAACACGGGCCCAATGGCCCACTTCACAACCTGGTGTGGTTTAGGTCGGGATGGGCCACGAATGATGGGATATGAAGTACCTTTACCTCTTTCACTTCCAAAACAACACTGTAGCCCCTATACATCACAGACCAGGCCCAAAATTGACAACAAGGCATCCTTAACTTGATTTTCCTGACTAGGCCTCAGCACATGGGATATTGTTAGGCTCCCTCAACTTGATTTTCCTGACTAGGCCCCCGGGACTCACAATACCTTTACTAAGTTCTTGAGACCACTGCAAGCCACATAAACATCTAATAGGAACCAACCTTGGCATACAATGCCTTCCTCAAATAATCCGGGTACCGGATAGATTAAACACTAATAGGGCAGGACAAGGGCTTATGCAAATGGAAAACTGTAGGGCTGGGGCTGGAAATAAAGTGCTGGAGATCCAACCAAAGGATTTGGGCTAAGCAGACTTAATCAGTAGCTAAACCATTATTCAAAGGCACATTGGAATATCCAAGTCTTCATGTGACATTTAGAATGATATTGTGTTATTGTGACCATTTCTTCTCAGGGTCAGCAAGCTTTTAACATGCACCACAAGCAATAATCTCCTAAATCGATATCTTATAGAAGGAGTGACTCCTGTATATGCAGAAGATGCCAAAAAATAAAATGGAAATATAGCTGTTGGAAGGGATGCTAAATTTAAAATGATAAGTCTCATGCATAGACTTAAGGACATTATCCCACTTGGGGGAGGGGGGGCATAATGTATCCATGGCATTATTTTCTGTTGCATTAGAAAACAAATCATATCATTTCTCATATTGCATCACATGTTGTTCTCTCTTGACTTTTCTCCCAAAATAATCCATTTTCGAATTTATCACATGGGCGAATGCAGTTCCCACCCACTCGTTTTTTAAAAAATGCAAAAAACTGTTGGGGATGTTAGACTTTCCCTTCCAATCCTGCTACTCCCGAAGAGATAGGAGGCATTGAGCTGAGAGGATAGACACAACTTTGAGGATATAAACTTTCCTTTCCAATCTTGCTACTCCCAAGCAGACAGGAGGCATTGATCTGAATCCCACCTTCTCTGAGCTTTTCTCCTTCCTCCCAATCTAATAAGATAGCTGTAGTGCAATTTTGAAAGTTGAATTACTATGAAGGAGAAATGAAAGGGAAACTAAGTGGTGGTATTTTGAAATTTCTATATTTCTCATGATTTTTTTTTAATTACCTTGCCAGGCTCATGAAGCAGGATTTTGTAAGAGAAATGTCAAGGTTTGGTAGGAGACTGCCTATAGGTACGTTCCTTACTTCATGTCATCAATTTATATGTGGGGATTATATGTGGGGAATTTGATAGATCCCATCCAATGTGTTTTTTGCTAGTTTCTCCAATTGTATCATGATTCCTGAGCCCAGGAGGTGATCTCTGCCTGTCTTCTTCCTCCTACCTCCTTTTTCCTGACACTTAAGAAACGCATTCTTAATGAGGTATGACAGACCCAGGCAGGGAGTACCTTTGCATCATAGGATGGGCTGCATTATACATTGTTTCTGTATTACAAGTGTCTAGAAATGGGGGTATGTGTTTAAGTCTAAATAACTTCCATCGTATCTCAGGGATCGCCTTTCTCCCTTTCACCATCAGTGGTCACCACGACACTCCCAAGAAAACCTTCTCTTTACACCGGGTCCCAGAGAAGTATGCCTAGAAACCACAAGGCGTAGGGCTTTCTCAATCTCTGCTCCAGCTCTATGGAATTCGCTGCCACCTTATATGAGAGCCATGCGTGACCTACGGTCCTTTGTCCAATCACTTAAAACATGGCTCTTTGGTAGAGCATTTAACCTGTAATCTATTTAAATCTCCACTTATGTAGTTTATCCTGTTTTACCTGTTTATGTAAGTCGCCCAGAGCACTTCGGTGAAGGCTGACTAATGAAATAATAAAATTAATGAAAGAATAAAATTCAGCTATTGTCATGCCTCAGCCTGACTGCATAACCAATCCAGACCAAAGCCATGTTAAATCCAAGTTACCAGCCAGGGCAGAGAAAGAACCCTTGGGAAGGCCTCCGAGTCAATCAGCTGTCAAGGCCAAGCCTAGCCGGCTTTCTTCCCAAACTGATAAGAAGCGCTGGGAAGGCAAAGCTTCGCTTCCTCCCTTGTCTCCAGGTGCAGTTACCAATGAGCTGACATATTTGCCATATCCGAGAGGCATGGGAAAGTCAAGCCCCCAAACTGTTCCTGGGAAAGAGTTACGATGCAGTCAGCGCCTCAGAGAGCAAAACAATGCGGGACCTATTTAAGTTGGGTCCTGCTGGTGCTCCGGATCTCACGCCAACGTTCAGTTATCATTGCCAAGCTTCACGGAACTTAAGCCCAGGACTAGGCTGCAGAGCCTCCAAGTCATCGTACTCAAGTATTCAGCCAAGCCATTGTTTGCCAAGGGCTTATCCCGGATTTAGCCCATTGGGGTTCAAGACTATTTCTTCATTTATTGGATATTTGAACTTTGCTAAAACTATTGCCTTGCAATACTTGGATGCTGGCTGCATCAATGGACTATATTTTTACCTCTTCCCTTTTTTCTTATTATTCTAAATAAAGCATTTACGGTAATCACTGCTGCTTTGTGGTGGTTTACTGAGGGATCCTCAAGGTCTAGGTTGCAACATATATCTATGATGAAATAAATCTCTCAGTTTTCAGACTTAATATGATCCTTTCATTTTTATAATGGAGGTTAGCCTTTCTCATACTTTAGAGTTGCCAAAATGTGCAGCATAAATATCCCAAATGTAAACAGACAACTGAAGAGGGTTTCAGTTTCACTTTTAAACTTTACCCTTCAACTTAAATAGCTAGACATAATAATTTCAGCTAAGTGGACCCAGCAAAAATCTGGAATACATACACATCTTTTCAGGAAATTCTGGCTGCTTTCGGAAGAAAAAATCTGTGAAAAGATAGTCTTTGGCCTTTTCACTCCAGAACGGGTTGTAACCATAGCACTCTGCCCAGTAAGATGGAAGGAGAGGAAAATACCATGGAGCTGCCATGCCATATTTTCCTATAATTAAAAAAGGAAGAAAACAAAAGTGAGCATTTTTAATGTTATATTTGTTCAAACATTTCTTCTTCTACAACAGGTGGACTTCTTACTTAAACACTATTATTATAATTCCAGGCCCAAAGAATGTGTTGGGGGTTGATTATTGTGATCCCAAATTGTTTTTTCTGCAGTTCTGATGAGTGCAATTTTGTCTCCATATCGATATACTTAAGGTACTAAATCCACTTTGTCTTAATACAATGGATGGCATTAGAATATCAGTAGGAATTGTGCTGCCTTATAGAATCCCTCAGTACAATTTGACATAGTCAAGGTGCGAAATGTTGGGAATCTGATGTCCACATCTCCACTGGGACATCAAAATAATAAAATAACATAGCATAGGAAATATGCTGTGGAGAGTTCATCCTTGCATATAAAATTAGAATGGGAATGTATGGTCAGCCAGCAGTGCCGTTCCACCAATGATTATCCTGTCATAATCCGAGTTTCATCTGAGACATTTGTCCTTTCCAGAGGTATTTTGACATTTTAAATCCATTGGCTTTACAACTGTACCTTACTTCAGGACTGAAAAAAGGGACAAAGTCCTCCAGTACTTATGAGAAAAACAGTCCCATTTAAGAGGGAGATATGCTACTGTTTATGCACAATTTCTGATTTTTCACTTAAATTGATTGGCTTACTCTACCCAATTATAGGACTGCCCCTGCCCTCTTGGTCATAACATTTGTTACATTAGCAGCATGGTTTACCCCCTTGTTGTTACCCCTACACAAACTAATCCTTCCCCAAAGTCCTGGAATAATCTTCTAACGGAAGCATGCAGGCTCTTTATGCGACAAGTATGTGTTTGTCATTAAGAACTTGCAAATGCAAGTCAAGGAAAACACAAGTGGGGGGAAATGCAGCTTGCAGGTCACATGAGGTCTCCACACTTTGAAGTAATGGTGATCTACACAGACCTCCAATTCCCTCATTTAAAATTTGCTGGTTTCTAATTTCTGATTCCTTCTTCACCCCTAAACTGGCCCCAGGGACCCTAAATGATGTGAAAATTGGTTGGGTTAGGTTGCTCTTCCCAAATAACTCACAGAAAATTTAAAAAACGAAATAAACAAAAAATGCAGGAGCAAAATTAGCTGGAAAAGATGAAACAGTTCAATTTCTGTTATGTTAAAATGTGTTGGTATGGTGGTTGATTGGAAATCACAGGAGTGAAAATGGCCCCTACATACTGCCCACACATTCAGACAGAGGTGTTTTTATTTGCCATCCAGTAGTGACTACAGAGCGCATGCTGGCTTTAGCCTATAAAGCCCTAAACGGTTCTGGCCCAACTTACATGTCCAAACACATCTCCCCTTATGAACCATCTGGGACCTTAAGATCATCTCAGGAGGCCCTGCTTCCGTTATCGCCTTCGTCACAAGTACGTTTGGCGGAGATGAAAGACAGAGCCTTCTCGGTGGTGGCCCCTCAGCTATGGCACGCCCTCCCTATAGATATTAGATTGGCCACCTCTCTTTTAACATTCTGGAAAAAGTCAAGACGTGGCTTTTTGAACAAGCATTTCCAAATGCAGAGTAACTGACATAGGAAAATGGAATGACGACAATGAGACCCGACAACGTTTTTAACAAGGAGACACTATGAATTTATATTTATTGATTTGTTTAGTTTTTATTATATGTTATGTTTTTAATGATATTTATGATATTGTAAACATTGAATTTTACCCTGTTAACCACCTTGAGTCGCCTACGGGCTGAGAAAGGCGGTATACAAATATAGTAAATAAATAAATAAATAATATTCCTGTCCAAAATGTGTCCAGCTAACACAGATTTAATAGCTACATAATCCCTTTTCTTTTTCAATCCTGTTCTGTTTTGTATTAACAACCTGTTTGAATTAATAACATGTTGGACCTACCTGGAAAAACCTTTCTAATATACCAGCCCAGAATTAAATATATGAAAGAGTCTATCAAAATTAGCCAGCACATCCAGCCGAAATTAGTGTCGTCTCCTAACATAGGTGATGCATACATATTATCCCATTGTAGACCTATCAAAAAGGAAGAATATAAAAGAGAATTATTGATAATGGATCAAATTAGACGTGGACGACCCAGTGAAAAACTCCATAAAAAGGACACATACCAATGCCCTGCTCTTCATAACGGGCTATATATTGGCTTGCATAGCTGAATGCTGTTGGAGACAACAGGCTCTGGAAAATAAAAAAGAAGGGCTGTGTGTGGAACAAACCTATTGAAATACCTCAAAAGAAATACCTAAATGAACACATGCAAACTATGCAGATTTCAAAGAAATACAAATAAAGGCAGTAAAAATATGCAGAACCTTTCATCTAAGGATGAAAACATATTCAAATAAAGAAGGGTGTATAAAGAAAACAGGAAGAAACAATTTCAAAGAGAGAGCGGCTACAAACAAGGCTTTTATCTTCACTTGTCTCCTGAAGACAATGGGTTGGATTCAGGTCCACCCATGGATTCTCAGTGACTGCATGACCCATCTAGCCTGCAGTTGAGCCCATCCCATCCCATCCCATCCTATTCAGCATGGTCTCCCAATCTTCTATGAAGCATTTTCAGCAGGCTACTTAGGCCTGGGGCATTGTATCCATTCTGGGTTTTAGTCCAGTCTTTCAAAAAATGGACTAAGACCCAATCCAATAATTTTAGCACCTTGAACTGCTCTACCATGTTCAGACACTATTCAAGTCCGCTGACATGGGAACACTAGCCATCATTTTCTGTGGGAAGGAGTGGATGAAGAAGTCTCTTTCACAAGTACAAATTTAAATTAGGATCCAACTCAATGTGTTTTAGTCTTTCTTCACTGTAACTCTGAAAGATGAGTTACAGTAAGAATTAGACTGGGGAAGTCATTGAGTGAGCATCAAGAATAATCCAGCATCCTACATCCAAACCAAACATCACCCTGCCGATTGCTATCTGTCCCACCCTTTCTTGGGTAAGAATAAAGAAATAAAGGGGGATGGGACTGCTGTTTCTGTAGGAGAGACCCCATGTGCATGGCTGGATCACATCAATGCTCCAGCAAACATACAGGAGCAAGTATAATTACCATTAGGCAATATGATCAAACTATTTTACTAAAGAGGAATCCTTTGATCCTTATAACAATTCTATGAGGTAGATTGGAGTGAAAGATGCTAGTTTGACTCAGGGTGCCTAGTCAACTTCACACCGCTAAAGAATGAAAGCTGGGTTTCATGTAGACAAGCTATAACCATTAGGCCACACTTGAATCTAAACAAGTTTGGGGGGGGGGAGTAAATGAGGGTGGGAAGTGGTGGACTTTGACTCAGAATTAGTGCACTTACTCTTTCTTCAAGTGCTAAAATACCCAATCACCCAAAGACATTGTCCCTACACATGTCATTTGATTCCTATGTTTGTCTTTTCTATTGTCCTCATCTGTCAGTATTAGCCACATACAGAGATTATCTGATCTATTCTGTTGACACTTGAAAAGATTTTCAAGAATACATTTTCCTCTTCATTTTTAGACATTACTCATTTAGACGCATGGTAAACAAAGATTACAATGCGGGAGAGAACAATGGTGTTAATAAACAAGGACAGTTTATTAACAGGAATACTTGTATTGTAGGTACCAAGATCTGGTTCAGGCCCTGGCATTTCCAAAACAAACAAAAAACAACAATGGTTAATAGCCTTTGTCTGAAATGCTGGAGAGCTTCAGCCAGTCAGTGGTTCCCAACCAGTGGTCCGCCAGGTGTTTTGGACTTTAGCTCCCACAATTCCTAATAGTTGGAAGTCCAAAACAACTGGAGGACAAAAGGTTGGTAACCACTTGCTTAAACAAACTAAAAAGTTACTTAGTACTGTATAAGATAGGTTTTTTTACATTGTTGTGGGACATTTCCTCAGTGAAAACACCCGTGACAATTATTAACCAAGCCTAAAACATTGACCACAAACAGAAATCCAGTTGTAGAGGTCCCTTCACCCAGGATCTTAAAACAAGGAGAAATTTACCAGTAGACTCTTCACTGAGAAGCTCACGTGATTCTCAACAACAAGGAGGACCATGAAAGGGAAAAAGGTCAGGATGTAGACGAGGCAAGCAACCAAAGCAGCAATGTTAGTGTTGTTGAAGAAGACACTGATGAGGTAGCACATGGCTATGATGGAGAAGCTGTAGTCCACAAGGTACAAGAACAAGATCACAACATTTATTTTGGGAAGGACATTCCCAACTTTGAGGATAATAATGAGAAAGGTGATAGTAATCAGGAGAAAAGTGGCACATTCGATGAACCAAGCAAAGAAGTGGCTGCTGGAATTGACACCCATCATCTTCATATACTATAGAAAAGAAATAAAAGAGATATATACTTAGTTTAGCTTAAACATTCCTTATAATGTGCTGCATGCGTCAACCAAGTCAAGTTTGAAGTCTACCTTCTTTCCCCTACTAATTTCAGTCTGTGAACTTTAATGTAGTTTCCTATTTGTTGATCTTTCTTTTTCTTTTTTTCATGAGAGAAAAACTAGTTAATATCTCTGCTCACATTTTTAAAGTGCACATTTAATGGTATTTTTAAGTTGTATGTTTTTTGTGTGCATGTGTTAAAATGTATATATGTTTGCACTGACAGACACGCACATTATTAGGCATAGCTTCCAAGGTCCTGAAATGTAGTGATTCTACATGCAAACTATATACATTCTTCCATCCTTTTCCAGGTGATACACATTAGAGAAATTCAAAAATAACAAAAATTCAATATTACTTAAAAATTAGAAAAGCCCTAAAGCAGAAATGTGTATAGTATGGTTTAATGCTACTAACGTGGGGTGATATTTTGGTCTATGCATCTTCAATGCTATGCATTCCTTTTGTAACTCAGAACACACAAACACACCTGCAACCTAACTGGCTTCTCTTTACATGACATATACAGTACAGACTGCAATACTGTATATGGCACAAAAGCAATGCCAGAAGCTCATGGTGCACAAAGAAGCTCACGCCAACCCAGGATAAAGATTGCGATGGGCGAAGGCTATTTCAGTTAACGTCTGAAGGACAAATGTCATGCTTTCTCCTCCAAGACCCTTTTTTCTGCTTAATTTATGGGATTTATTTAATTGTTAATAAAGATTCTGGAAGTCCCAATTGTGTCAAAGAAACCCAATTATGAACACATCAGAGGAACAAGGCTGCAGACCAGAACATTTTTTTGTACAAAAATACCCTTTAAAACAAAACCAGCTTCTACTAATTTGGCAATAACTGGGCAAAGGCAACAATTTATACTATTGTGTGTATACAGCTGGTTTTCATTGACTATTGAGGCAAGGAATTACATGGTCCCTTTGCTTTGCTAGAGCTAGTTCAGTTTGAAAACTAAATCAAGTTAAGGTACAGAAAAGATTTTTACATTGATTGCTCTGTCATCTCATAGGAAATCTAATCTTGTACTTGCCTCAGAGCCCAATCAAGAAACAGCTCGGGGGGGGGGGAGTGGTATGCAAGGTGCATAATCATTTTAGGAGGACCAAATGCAAAACAAATACTTCTGTATTTGTGATGTCAATAAATTATGGGTATAAATAAAGAACAGATCCCAGTCACTTGTTTGATTAAATTAAAACATTTTAATCTGTTTTTTATCCAACTTTGGATGGGTCTATAATCCACAGATTGAAACCATACCTTTTTTTAACCAGAATTCCCAGCATCCTCTACCCAGTGTAGCTAGCAAACATGCAAGCTGTTGGGTTTAGGGGCAGAGTGGTCCTAAAGGGTAATGTGGCGCAGCTGGCTGGGAGTCAGCTGCATAAGATCTCTACTGACCAGAAAGTCATGAGTTCAAGGCCTGCCCGGGTTGGGGTGAACTCTCGACCAATTGTGTAGCTCGTTGTCTGTCTATATATGTTGTATGTCTATGGCATTGAATGTTTGCCTGTATATGTGCGTTGTGATCAGCCCTGAGTCCCCTGTGGGGTGAGAAGGGCAGAATATAAATGAAGCAAATAAATAAATAAATAAATAAATAATGTTAGTAATTTCTGCAGAATACAAAGACTGTCTTAGCTGCATGAAAAACATTGTTGGGGATATTCTCCTAGAGACTATTCCCAATAAGCACAGTCACTTATTCTGCATAGAAGACCATTCCTCAAATTTTAGGAGTATCAGATTGTACTCTCTTTATGGTAAAGTCCCATCTTTTAACTATGACTCTGGGAAATGTCATGGGTAGATATTGAAGTGCGCAAAAGATTGCGATTATGCTGATCGCTCGACACCCAATATGATTCAAACTGTCTAGAAAGACTTATGTGGAGAACATGTGGATACAGAACTCTTCCTGTAGACTTCCTGAAGGTTGTTCCTACAGGATACCTAGTACTACGTAATTTAACTCTTGTAGGTCTTGCAATCCTGTGCTAACACTATATCCTTCTAGTCCTTCTCTCATTGTGATTAGGAGCCACTAAAATTATGTTGTGGTTTATATTAGTTGCTATACTAGTACATTGATCACCTGTGTATTCAGTATAATCAGGCAAGACAATGGGAAATAGGGTAGATCCCTAAATGGAAGGATTCAAGCACAAACAAGTCTGCAGATGTCATGCCAGAGTGTCAGGAAATTGTAATTTTTCTCCTGGCCCAGATTTTTGTAACACTGGTGTTTTGGACAGGTTTGAAGGATTTTCAGACACCAGTATGAAATAATGTTCTCCTTTGCCTAAGCAGCTCAAGACTAGATATTAGGCATGAGAAAAAAGTTATGAAAATTAAATGAAATCGGAAGGGATTCGTATGTAATGGGACTTTCTAGTTTATACGCATCGCCGCGGTGATCCCGGAAGTACCCTTTCTTTACGACACTTTGCGGCGCCATTTTTGTATCTGGTGCGTAAGTGTCGTAAGGGACGTCGGATGGCTTCTTTGCCCTTACTCGACGTGGTTTCTGATTGGCTAATGGAGACCAGGTGGTACCATGAAACCACCTTCTTTCCTTTAGCCAATCAGACGCAAACAAACTCCTGGCAGGGAGGAGGGGCAGGGAGAGCCCGTCTGCTCCTCCTCCTCTGCCAGGATTTAAAGCGCATTAAGGCTTGGTGCACTTCAGATCCTGGCAGGGAGGAGGGGCAGGGAGGGCCCCGTCTGCTCCTCCTCCTCCGCCAGGATCTAAAGCGCATCAAGGCTTGGCGCGCTTTAGATCCTGGCAGGGGGAGGAGGAGTGGACGGGCCCTCCTTGCCCCCTCATGCCTGCCAGGATCTAAAGCGTGCCAAGCCTTGAAGAGGCTTCATGACTGGCCAACTTCAGCCCTCCAGATGTTTTGGACTTCAACTCACTCCTCCCTCTCCCCGCTCTCTCTCTTCTTCTCTGCTTTCTCTCTCTCTCTCTCTCTCTCCCCTCATGGCTTCCCCCCTCCCTTCTCTTCTGCCTCCTCTCTTCCCCCACCGCACGGGCCAACTTCAGCCCTCCAGGTGTTTTGGACTTCAACTCTCACCATTCCTCACAGCCTCAGGCCTCTTCCTTTTCCCCTCAGCCTGGGCAAACTTGGGCCCTCACTCCTTCAGGATCGGGCGAGAGAGAGCAGCGAGGGGGGGGCTCCTCCTCCTTTTTTGCTGCTTCCAAGAATAGAATACCCCCCTCCCTCCTTCCCTCCCTCCTTCAGTTTACCAGCTGTTTGGATTTCTGGGAGTTGTAGGCCAAAACCATCTGGAATGCGCATGCGCTGGCATACGAACTACTAACGAATTTTGTTAGTAATTACGTTACATTTTAGAAACTTTTGGAAAAAAATTTGTAAGTCTTTCTATTACTAATCCAAAAAAAATCCCCCCATTAGATTTTCGAATCCCGATTTTTGGGTTCTAAACCAAGCCTACTAGATATAGTTAAAGGTAAAGATTTCCCCTGACATTAAGTCTAGTCATGACCAAATCTGAGGTGTGGTGCTCATCTCCATTTCTAAGCTAAAGAGCCAGCATTGTCCGTAGACACCTTCAATGTCATGTGGCCGGCATGACTGCATGGAGTGCTGTTACCTTCCCACAGAAGCGGTACCTATTGATCTACTCACATTTGCATGTTTACGTACTGCTAGGTTGGTAGAAGCTGGGCCTAACAGCAGGATCCCACCCTGCTGCACAGATTCAAACTGCCAGTCTTTTGGTCAGCAAGTTTGGCAGCTCAGTGGTTTAACCTGCTGTACCACCGGGGTGGCATAAGACTAGATATACGACCTAAATAATAAATAAATATAAAGCCTACCTTAACTCTCATAAGAGAGAGAGAGAGAGAGAGAGTTACAGTCTATTGGAAAGGTCTATTGGAAAAGTAGAGACTTTTAGGGAAAGTCTCTACTTATAAATGATACTACATGGGACATGACTTGGGACTGCTTTGGATGGGAAGCAGGTGAGGAGAAAGAAGAGAACAACCATGCCACCCATGTTCACAACAGGTGGACCTAAGAGTTTAGCACAGGAGGTCATTGGGAAACCCAGACCCTGCTCTCAAAAAGTCAAAAGTACAGGATTTAAGGCAGGGCAAACTACGGCCCCCAGGCCGGATCCGACCCCCTGGCTGGTTCTGTGCAGTCGTTTAAGGGCCCCGGCAGGCGGGCCTTGGTAGGGAGGCCGGCGAGCAACGGAGGGGAAAGGAGGGGGCGAGGAGGAGCCTGCCCGAAGAGCTGGTGGGTGTGAGGTTTTTATCCGTTTGCCAGCTCTTCGGGTGGGCTCCTCCCCCTTTCCTTTCCCCTCCCTCTCTCCCCTGTCGTCGCTGCCTCAATGCATTGCGGGCGCAGTCCCACAATGCACTGGGGCGGAAAGAAAGGCAAGAAGGAAGGCTGGAAGAGTGCTTTCCCTTCTGTTGCCTCTCCCCCCCTTCCCTCCGGTGGCAGACAGAGTCGGAGGTGGGAGCGAAGAGGAGAGGCCAGGGAGGGAGGGAAGGAGCAAGCGCCGCCTCGCCCTGCCCTCTCGCCCCATCCTCTCGCCCACTCCAGCTCTCCCAGCGCCAGCAACAGTAATGCCAGGCAGGGGAGCTTGCCTCCCCTGCCTGGCCTTGCTGTCGCCGGCACTGGGAGAGCCAGAGCGGGTGACAGGGCGCGCAGGTGAGACCGCGAGGTGAGCGGCGCACGAGCCCTCTCGCCTGCTCCCCTCACTTTGGCCTGCGCTCCCAGCAACTCTCCCAGCAACAGCAAGGCCAGACAGGGAGCTTGCCTCCCCTGCTTGACCTTGCTGTCACCGGCACTGGGAGAGCCAGAACGGATGAGAGGGCGAGGCGAGCGGCGAGCGGGCAGGTGGGGCGAGCGAGCGGCAAGCAACTGGGGCGAGAGGGCGAGGCAGGCAGGCAAGCAGAGCGACCGACGGAGAGGGAGGGAGGGGGGAGAAGAGGAGGAGGCCAGGGAGGGAGGGAGGGAGCAACAGGGTCATCGAGAGGGAAAGGACCCCAAGGCTATCCAGCCCAACCCCCAGGGATACACAATCAAAGCACCCCCGACTGATGGCCATCAAGCCTCCTTATAAAACTCTCCAGAGAAGGGGACTACAAGGAAGCATTATTTTATTTTAGTGGTTTTATTATTATTGTATAATAATATTATTATAATAATATAATAAATAATATAATATAATGTTATATTATATTATAATTTAAATATATTATAATGTCTATATATATAATATAATTATGATATTAATACTAATAATATATGAATATTTCTTGATATAGTAATATGTTAATATTAATGATGTGTAATATATAGTAAATATAGTAAGTGAATAAATAAATAAATTATGTAGATTAGCATGTAGTTCCGCCTTTAGGTGCGGCCCTCCATAATATTTTTTGGCTCTCGTGTGGCCCCTTGGAAAAAATAATTGCCCACCCCTGATTTAAGGTAACACATATGGCCTTGGTGCAAGTCTAGACTTTGTACCCTTGCATCCTCCTACGCTAACAGGGCATCTGAGAGCCCTAATTTTGGAAAAGGCACAACAGCAGTACTTCGTTAAACAGGAAAATTGAGAGAAATGGCAGTTCATCAATGGTGCAGAGGGAAAAGAATAGCAAAACAAAACAAAAGGCTTGCCTCTCCTACAGTTTACCTTGCAGGCTGCCCACAAGTCTGCTTCTCTATATTCTTTATCAGTTGAAGTCTACTGACAGCCTTACTCCAATTCTTACAAAATGAGTTGTGTACAGGAGAGATCAGACTACATTCCCAGGGCAGCATCCACAGTCTTATTCAATAGCAGTTCTTGGTGGATTTGCCTGAATAAAATGTTTGGAGAGCAGGTCATAGGGTGGGTTTTTTTAAAGTGGCGTATCCGTCAGTCTTTGAAACCTGTTAACTGGGAACTGTTGTTGCTAAGGAACATTGTACAAAGGAACTTTTCCACATACATACATAGGCAATCCAATTTTGTAAGGCTAATAAGCAGCCACGGCTGCAGGGAGTGGTGAACACTCAACATTTCAGAGTACCTCATAAAGCCTCAGGTCTTTTTCTTGAACAAGCTTCTTCACAAAAGCTGCAATGAACAGTATCCAAGCAGCCATCAGCGTAAATGGGAGAGAGTAGGTCACACTAGTTAGGAACCTGTAAAAAGCAAAGAAATAATTTAGCTAAATGGAAATACACTAGCTTAGAGAAATATAATTAACATGATTTTCAAAATAAGACTCCCCGGAACACAGACAATAACTCAAAAACACTTTGAGCTTTCTAGGAACCAGTCATTATTTTCTGAAAAGGTACTTTGCTGTAGGGAAGAAAATGGCAGTCATTGGTTTCATTCATATAGTCATGGGACATTAACCATATCAAACCCAGAATGCAGTTTTGTGGGCAATCTCTCTCTTCCTCTGAGAAATGTGATCTATATATAAGTGATCATATGAAAGCCAAAGTAGTGTAGAGGTTTGAGTATCCAGGTGAGCATGATTCAAATCTTCATACTGTTATGGAAAGCCATTGGTTGACCTCATGGGAAAGCAGTAGTAACCTTCATTTGAACAAATGCCAAGAAAAAGCCATACTAGGGTTTATATAAGTTAAAGTTTCCTTGAAGGCATGTAACCACAACATGATATATATTTATTGTAAAATGCCATTTATAGGTCCACAGTAACATTTGTGTCTTAAAAATCAGAATTTGAAATGTCTTAAAACATAGTAATAAAAATACAGGGGTTTTTTTTGCTACTAACCTATATCACTACGGTCTATAGAACATAACTTATTGGAAGTCCCTTCTGTCCATACTTATCACCTGTCCTCTACCAGACAGAGCGCCTTTTCGGTGGCAGCCCCAATTCTTTGGAATGCCCTGCCAAATGAGGTCCGGGCCCTTAGAGAATTGCCTGTGTTCCGAAGAGCCTGCAAAACAACTTTATTTTGGCAGGCTTTCAATCTAAACTGACCCAATGCAACTACAACTAGGTGTACTGGGGTGACTGATTGTTGGTTTTAGAATTGTTTTTACTGTTTTTTAGTGTATTTTATTGTTAATGTTGCCTTATGTAAACCGTCCCGAGCCTGTTGGGATGGAGTGGTATATAAAATCAAAGTAATAAATAAATAAATAATAAAATAAATATTCATTTAGTGTTCAGAATGAATGCAATTGCAAGCAAATAAACTGTAGTTTGATCTTACCTCACCTAGGATTGCAACCTATGGTTTGAAAGTCTATCATATTCATGGTTTGCTATAGACAATTGATTTGATACAAGTGACAAATAGTCTTTTTCTGAACCATGATTAAACTAGCAGTGCTGGAATTGTATTCTTGGCCCACTAAGATACTGAACACTGCTGTCCCAATGAGAGACTTACATGTCTTCATTGTAGCAGGGATATGGTGTAGCCTGAACCTGGACAGCTATTTCTTCTGCCTTTTTCCCAGTCTGTAGTTCAATTATCGCTCTGTCAATGCTGTCTTGTATGTAGATAAATGCCCGACTGTAGATTTGGCTCTGCGATGCTGAATTATGTGGACCCACAGTCCAGACTTTTTCTCGAATTCTTCTTGTTGTTTGGGAAATCTTGCTGCTCATTCGGATCGTATAATTCACTAGTGGTGGAAGGGAAAGTTCACCAATAATCTCTCTCTCCTGTCTTGTCCTCTTTGATGGCAACTTGAAAATGACACCTTTAAAAATGGAGAAAGAGAATTGTTGCCTTTGCCAGACGTACTGTGATATGGTAAAGCGCAAGAGGGAAGTATTAAAAAACTTTAATAATCCTGGAATTCAAAAAAAACCCTATAGAATTACAGTAGGAAACAACACCGCTTGGTTTCTCCATCCTCCACCCCAAGTCAACAAAGATTTCCTCTTCTACTTCTCTGATTAACTATTGGTTCAGACACATTTTGACTTTTAAAAGTTTTTTTCCCAATTGCCATACAAGTTTGTTGATTAAGTATTTGCTCATCAACAAATTTAAGTCCAGAACTTTTTTGGGGGTAGGTTTCAGTAGCTGGAGAAGATCTGCAGCAGCCCCCTTCCAAAAATTGGAATATGGTCCCCCGGGAGGTCCTTCCTTTGTGAATGGGGAGGAGAGAGGGCCCTCCCAAGAGGACTGGGACTCAAATGCTCCCTAGGGTCGTGAGGAGAGGGACTGGGTTCACTCAAATGCTGGCCGGATGAGCCAGCATTTAATAATAATAATAATAATAATAACTTTATTTCTTGTGATCTCCCACCACTGGTGCTCACTTACATTGTTTAAAAAACCACGGGTACAACAGTTAAAAGCACAGGTATAGGTATAGATATAGAGAGCCATGAGAGGCCCCACACCACCCAGTTGGCGCTGGCCCCACACCACCCAGTTGGCCCTGTCCATGACCACACTCCATCGGGTTTTATTCTGCCCCTCTCTCTAGGGACCGGGTGAACCCTGTTATCTAGTAGATGGCTCCTGTAGTTTGTTTTGTTATTGTTGGTGATGTGCAGAGTTGTTTACTGTTAACTGTATTATTCTGTTGTAAACCGCTCCGAGCCTTCGGGGAGTGGTGGTATATAAACTCTAATAATAATAATAATAATAACTAAATAAAGAAAGCCCAACAACTTGAGGCTCAGGGGAATACATTCCCAGTGTGTTGCCCAGGATTATTCATCTAGGAGAATTACCCAGCCATTTAGATACTGTGGAAGAAAACTGGCAATTAGAAAAAAAGTGAAATCCTGGTTATGGGACCAAGCATTTGCACTTTAGCACGATACGACACTTTGATTGGATTGAGATGGCAACCTGGTGGACAAGACCTAATGCTTATGGATGGAATACTGTTTTAACTGTTGTGAATGTACACGATGCATTTTAATGTTAATTGTATTTTTAATGTATTTTAATTCTAGCTGTATTTTAATGTATTTTATTCTTAACTGTTTGCTTTTTATTATATGTATACTATGTGGCATCGAATCGTTGCCGTTGTTAGGCCGCTCTGAGTCCCCCCTCGGGGGGTTGAGAAGAAGTGGGATAGAAATGATGGAAATAATAATAATAATAACATGATCACAATTTATTTGTAGGATCAATAAAATCTTCTCCCAATGAAATATTTTCTGTTTAAATAACTTTGATGAAAACTTCAAGAGATGGCTCTTGAAGTTTTACAAGAGCTGTACATACATACTAAGAATTTTCTGTTGTCTAAATTTGATCCCTGGACCATCTAGTCTCCTTTGTGCAAAATCAATGAAAAAAACCCCAGAAATTTAAAAATGGGATCTTAGAAATAACATCTAGAAGTAAATTCAATCCACACATAACCCCCGCAGAAATAAGAAATATATAAGTTTAATGCAACCATTCTTACAACAGACCAAAGCATTTGAGGAAGGCTACAATGAGTTGAGCAGTCTGTTTTCACATTTTTATGTGTTATTAGGCAATCTGTTTGTTGCCAGAGTTGTCACTGGATGATGGAACACATTACTGCTGGGTGTCAGAAGGGATGCGGTGAATAATGTACTTTAAAACCACAGACATGATACTCTTGGGTCAAGCTTAGAAAGAAGATTCATATTTCAAGGCCTGAATTTGATTGGAGTTGAAAATAATGTCACTTTAACCAACAAACCCAAGGTCAGATAACACTACTTACTTGCAAAAAGTTCATTCTTCAAAAAGAGATCTTTTGCCACCATCTCCATTTCTTCTACAGTCTTGTGTGGCTGAATGCGGTTGAACAAGACACATGAGGAGACATTTACGGCTAATCCTGCTAAGATGCTAAGTTGATTTATAATGTCAGCATTATCCTGTAGCTCCAAACGTATATCATCTGGTGGGGAAATGAAGCAAGAAATGCTTAGCCTGTGAATTATAATGTGTGACTCTTCTTTGTAGGTCACAGGAATGGCTAAAAAGATTAAAATTAGTTTAATAGGTTCTAATCACAGACTTGGAGTACAGAAGCTGATCTATAGTTTGCAGGTGAAAGTCAGGCGAACTATATCCCCTCATACCAAAAATAATCCGTATTGTTTTCCATATCAAGGAAAACTCATATCCATAACTACCTCACACCCACTGTCCAAACCACATTCTGAAGTAGTATTGTCCACAAGCAAGTTCACTATGTTAATGACAACTAAGAGTGCATTCACACTATAAAATTAGTGCAGTTTTATACCACTTTAACTGCATTTAGCCTTTTCTGTCACAGAGTGTTGGTGCACTGTGTCAGGATTGGGGAACCTGAGCTTTGGGGAAGGTCAGGCTCCCAATCTGTCATGAGGCAGCATCGACCTTTGGCCCAGTTCCTGGAGTGACCTTGGCCATGTGTGCATGGGACTGCTGAGTCAGCCTGGGAGTGGAGTAACTTCCAGGTGCCTGGGAGGAAGTGAGGTAACTCCTCCGGGTTTGGACATTGGACATTTGGACTCATGACGTCGCTCCTGTGACCCCGGGGTCATGCCCCTATGGACTACTGGGATTGCTGATTCATTGGAACATGATGACACATTGCTTGGACATTGCAATGGGTAGGGGAGGGGCACTGGGGTATATAAGGTGTGTTTGGGTGGCGGGCCGGCGCTTTAGCTTCACGGGTGCCGTACCTTCAATAAAATCGTGTTGGACCAAAACGACGTCTACGTGTGATCCCTACCGTGCATTGAAGAGTCGTTACAGAAGCTAAAGCCCTGACCAACTATCCCAGCGATGGCGAGGTTGGCGTGGAACGAGGAGAAGTATCTGGACAGTTGGATTTTAGATGATAATGAAGAAACCGGAGAACTCAGGAGTGGGAGTGGACCACTCTTGACCGAGTAGGAAGTCCAGATGTGTCCCGAGAGTTGGCGGCCCGGGAGAGAGAGACTCCGTGAAGGAGAGGAACTGTGGCAAGCTCGGGTGGAGGAGATGGTTGCTTGCCGAGCGAAGAAGAGGAGTGAGGCTTGGCAAGTGGAGCACCGAGAGGCTCGCTTGGAAGACCAGGCGGAGGAGTGCAGGGGCGCCGCCTGGAAGGGATCCAGGAAGATCGTGTGAAGCGGTCTCGGAGTGGGCTGTTGAACCTGGCAACAGGAGGGGTAGTGAGACCCCAGAGCCGGAGTCACCATCGGAGATTGATGTGTTGAACTGCAAATTGGAGGCAGTAGTGCAGATGGTGATGTGTTGAACTGCAAATGGATGTGTTGATGTCCCAGAGGATGGATGGATGAAAGGACCAGAGAGAATCGATCTGGCAAGCCCCGGGAGGTGGAGATTTTACCTATTATACCTGGATGGATGGAGCATCCGGTGAGCATCTTAAATCTCCTTCGGGGGTGAGGAGCCAAAGCCGAGAGCGAGAGAATCCTATCCCGGCACATCCTAGATCTCCGTCGAGAGTGAGGATGATGGGAGAGGACTGTCCGAGAAGTCCAAGGAGAGGTCCGAGGGTCCCATCAGCCGGGATGGGAAGAGGTATTACAAGGCCTGAAGTTTGCCGGGCCGAGAATGGCTTCTCAAGAATTTGGAGGCCGAATGAAAAAGGAGCCATTGCGTGTGGAATTTGAGGGAGAGGCATCTAAAGTTGCCTTCTTTATTGCAGCAGTACAAGACCATATGGAAGATTATGGACATTTGTATCCCAGCGAAAGCAGCCAGGTTAGAGCTATTGGTGCTGTGTTTAAGGGTCGAGCTGCCGAGTGGTATGTACAGTGCCACGATCGACGAGATCCCTGCCTGGGGTCGGTGAGGAGGTTCCTGCATGCCATCAAGAACAGATTTCGAGATCCTTTGAAAGGATCAAAGCGAAGGAGGCGTTAAGGTGCTTGACCCAAGGTACAGTAACTGAATATGCTGAAGAATTTATGGGTCTCGCCGGAAAGTAGCTGAGTGGTCGCAAGCTACCTTGCTAGAGCTGTTTAAAGATGGGTTGCGCAAGGAGATCCTGGAGTGGTGTCTTCACCGAGATGACCCGGGAGACATCGACAGATGGATTCAACTAGCTGGCAACGTCGAAGGGATCTTGGCCCAGGTGCAGAGGCGGCGAGCCCAACCCATGAGGTCGCGAGGCATGGGTCGTGCCTGGAGTGAGAGCAGACCCAAAGGTGTTGAAGTTAAGCGGGTCAGCGACAGCCGTCCCAGTGGCAGCAAGAAACCCACATTGAGCCGAGTCCGCTGTTATGCTTGTAACCAGTCCGGACATTATGCTTATCAATGCCCCCAGAAGCCGGCAGTGAGAGTGGCTGCCGCTAAGGCTGCGGTGGTGGACAATGTTGAAAACCCAAAAGAGGGGGTGAGAAGTAATATTCAATGTATTTTGGGATTGGTTAAGGGTGATCTTGTTGTAAAAAAGGAAGCTTTAGTAGATTGTGGATGTTCAGAGAATATCATGTCTCCACAATTAGTAGAAGAGTTGGGGGGGGGACACAAAACCGTTGGAAACTCCAGTCACCTTTAAACAGCTAGATG
The DNA here is from genome assembly GCA_030556195.1 of Anolis apletophallus. Classification (NCBI taxonomy): domain Eukaryota; kingdom Metazoa; phylum Chordata; class Lepidosauria; order Squamata; family Anolidae; genus Anolis; species Anolis apletophallus. The sequence goes on along the minus strand of JARBWK010000002.1, from coordinate 190,907,234 downwards.
GGACAATGATTGAAGGGGGGCCTTTCTCTGTGGGGACAAAAGGGTTAACCGGGAGAGTGGGGCCGTGGGAAGGAGGGATTGATTTTGTTATGGCTCCAATAAAAGGGCATGAGGTGGTGTTGGGTATGCCCTGGTTAGAAAAGGTGAACCCCAAGATCGACTGGAAGGCTGGGACGGTTCAATGTGCCCCTAATGTTGAGAAGGGTGTTAGTAAAGAAGTGAAAGGAGTGCCCCAAGAATATTGGGATTACGCTGACGTGTTTAACCCTAAGTTAGCCCAAAAGCTTCCACCTGTTAGGAACGTACAATGCAGTATAGAGGTGAAAGAGGGGGGCAGTTTTACCCAAGCCAAAAATCTACGCAATGACAGTCAAAGAAAAAGTCGCATTAAGAGAGCAAATAGATGATTATTTGAAGAAAGGGTTTATCAGACGATCGGAATCCCCTTTGGCTGCACCAGTGTTGTTCAGGGAAAAGAAAGATGGGAGACTGAGATTGTGCATTGACTATCGGGGGTTGAATGCCGTTAGTACAACAAACTGCTACCCCTTACCGTTGATTAAGGATCTGTTGGGACTGTTGGGAGGTTGTAAGTTTTTCACAAAATTAGATTTGATTGACGATTCCATATGATTCGTGTGAAAGAAAGTGACCAATGGAAGACAGCGTTCTCGTGCCCTCTCGGATTATTCGAATGGCTCGTAATGCCATTCGGTTTAGCAGGGTCTCCAGGTCTGTTTATGCAGTTAATCAACGAGGTGTTACACCCCTTTGTATAAGGGGGTGTTCGATTATTTAGATGACATTGTGGTAGCGACCAGTACGAAAGAAGAGCATGTGAAGTTAGTGCGTGAGGTGTTGGAGCGGTTGAGGCAAGCGAGTTTATTTGCAAAGTTGAGTAAATGTGAATTTAGTAAAAATTGGATTGATTTTTTAGGGTACCGGATTGGCGAGAGTGGGGTGGCTATGGACCCGGCGAAGGTGGAGGACGTGTTGAGCTGGGAGGCTCCGCGCACACGCCGGCAGTTGCAAGCCTTTCTAGGGTTAGCAAATTTTTACCGGACTTTTATCCCAGGATTTGCAGTGATAGCCCTCCCGCTCACTGAGCTGTTGAAAACCAAGGGTAAAGGGGAGTCCAGGAAAGTCAGATCGCCAGGTGCGGTGATTGACTGGACTCAGGATTGTCAGGAAGCATTTGTTAAGTTGAAGAAGGCTTTCACTGAGGGCCCTTTATTGCTGCATCCAGATGTGAATCGACCTTTTGTGGTTCAATGTGACGCCTCCGCTTGGGCTTATGGGGGTGCTTTGTTACAGGAGGATGATCAGGGGAAATTGCGACCTTGTGCTTACTTTTCTAAAAAATTTGGTGAGCATGAACGTAAATGGCCTGTGTGGGAGAAGGAGGCATTTGCAGTTAAGAATGCGTTAGTGACATGGCGTCAGTTTTTGGAAGGGGCAGCGTTCCCATTTGTAGTTATGACAGACCATCAAAATTTGGGTTATTTAAGAAACCCTCAGAAATTGTCTCCAAAGTTAGTGAGGTGGTCGCAATTTTTCAATAGGTTCAATTTTAAGTTGCAGCATATCAAGGGAAAAGAAAATGTGGTGGCGGATGCCTTGTCTAGATATCCTAGTGTAGGAGAGAATGGGCTGCACAAGGAGGGAGAGGTTTTTTCCAAGGAACAGTGGGGGTGTGCAGTGCAAACCCGATCTCAGAAGAAGTTAGAGGATAAGAAGGAAGAGAAGATAGTGGATAAATGGAGTTTAGAGTTGCAAAGAGGTTGTGCAGAAGACTTGTGGTTGAGGGAACATGAGAAAGAAGTGTGAAAGTTGAAAGGGTTGTGGATGATAGGAGGTAAAGTGTATGTACCTCAGGTGCTGAGGAAGAAGGTGTTGGAAATGCATCATGATCATAAGACGGCTGGACATTGGGGGATTACTAAGACCGTATTGGCTATCAAGAAGAGGTACTGGTGGCCAGGTATGAAAGTAGAAATTAGGCATCATGTGGCAAGTTGTGAAGTGTGTGCTAAGAATAAGGTTCCCTCTGCCCGGCCGCAGGGGTTGATACAGGTGGTTGCTGATCCAACAAGGCCATGGACGCATGTTAGTACCGATTTTGTAGGAGAATTGCCGTCGAGTAGGGGTTATCGGTATATTTGGACAGTTCTAGATATGTTCTCTAAGCAGGCTCATTTTATACCGTTGAAGGGGCTGCCGTCTGCGGAACGATTGGCAGAATTGTATGTGCAGCATGTGTATAGGTTGCATGGTTGTCCGGAGCAGGTGTTGAGTGATAGGGGTGTCCAGTTTACTGCTCAGTTTTGGAGCAAGTTTTTGGAAGGATTGGGGGCACAGAGGAAACTGACATCTGCTTATCATCCTTGTTGTAATGGTGCTGCGGAGAGAGTGCAGAAATCGTTGGGGACTTATTTAAGAGTTTTCAGTAATCAGGAGCAGAATAATTGGTCAGATCTCCTTCCTTATGCTGAGGTGGCATACAATAGTTCTATCCACTCTTCTACTGGACGATCGCCCTTTGAGATTGTTTATGGGCAGGAAGTGGCCCCTTTGCCGCAGCTGTTGGAGATAGAAGGGGAAGGAGGCAAAGGGGAGTGGAAAGTGCGAGCCCAGGAGGTTTGGAAGGAGGTGACGGAGGCTTTGAAGAAAGCGCAACGCTCATATAAACTGTTTGGAGATCACAAGCGGCAGGAGGGGGAGGAATATGCAGAGGGGGATTTGGTGTGGCTGTCCACGGAGAACTTGAGACTAGGGTACAAATCAAAGAAGTTAAGTCCAAAATTTATAGGGCCTTTTAAGGTTGGGAAAGTGGTTAATAAGGTGTCATATACCCTCCTGTTGCCCAAGAGTTTAGGGAAAGTACATCCGACTTTCCATTGCAGTTTTTTGAAGAAGTATGTAAGCCCATTTCCTCCACAGAATTGAATGATGTTTTGTTTTCCTCAGGGGGAGGACGAGGTGGAAGAGACCATTATGTCAGGATTGGGGAACCTGAGCTTTGGGGAAGGTCAGGTTCCCAATCTGTCATGAGGCAGCATCGACCTTTGGCCCAGTTCCTGGAGTGACCTTGGCCATGTGTGCATGGGACTGCTGAGTCAGCCTGGGAGTGGAGTAACTTCCAGGTGCCTGGGAGGAAGTGAGGTAACTCCTCCGGGTTTGGACATTGGACATTTGGACTCATGACGTCGCTCCTGTGACCCCGGGGTCATGCCCCTATGGACTACTGGGATTGCTGATTCATTGGAACATGATGACACATTGCTTGGACATTGCAATGGGTAGGGGAGGGGCACTGGGGTATATAAGGTGTGTTTGGGTGGCGGGCCGGCGCTTTAGCTTCACAGGTGCCGTACCTTCAATAAAATCGTGTTGGACCAAACCGACGTCTACGTGTGATCCCTACCGTGTATTGGTAATGGAAGGTAATGCTGTCCAATGGAATTCATTCTATACTATGTAGATGCACTATGTATCCTGCATCAGTGATTTTCAAATTGTTTTCAGGGAGCCCTAGATTGCTCTGTGAACAGCAGTTTCTCAAAGGGAAGAGATGAAATGATAGGCAAAACATCCTCTAAAATGTGTAGCTATGGGAGAGAGACAAATGTTTTTCTGGGTGTATTTGTCATTCACAGGGGCGGTCTAAGGTAATTTTAAATGGTAAGTGAACATTATTTTGGCACCAAAACATTATGTTGGTGCCCCCCCCCCTTCGCGCATGCCAGAAGCTCCTGTGCGGCGCCTTAGGCAGCAGCTGGCTGACCACCTCACGTGTGATGTTGGGCGCCTCCTTCAGCTGCAGCTTGCTCAGGATCTGGGATCTGATGCTCTCCAGCCAGAGCTCCTTGCTGTGCTGCCGCCACAGGCACACCGGGCAGCCCAAGCCGGACTCCCCCTCCACGCCCGTGGAAGCCGGGACCGGCAAGGAGGAGGAGGCTGCCTTTGCCTTCTTGCCAGTGCCCACCTTCAAGCCCAGCAGCACCAGCAGACACAGCAGGGAGCGGGGCGCGGCGTCGGAGCACACAAGGCCCAAAAGCGGAACATGGGCCGGACGCTGTCTGGCGGGCGCCATGGGGGAATACACCCTTTACCCAAATGACGGTGCCCCATGCAGCGGCGTCCTTTGCCTACCAGTAGGACTGCCCCTGGTCATTCATATGAGGACCAATGAATCTGGACAGCATCCTGCATATAATCTAGATGAACATCTCTGAACATCTGAAATTTTCTGAAACCCAGGAGAGGTTCCAGAGCTCATGTGCAGAGGAAAGGTTATAGAGGACACAGAAAGCCAGCCCAGCAGCAGACTTAGTCCAAAGAAGAAGTAGGAATCAATCTTGCGTCTTTACATCCTTGCAAAAAGAGCATCCCATTCCATGTACCAGTTGCTTGGTGACTAAGGGATGAAGGGGAAGGCACTCCAGCCTTGGTCACTGCTTTTTGTTTCTTTGCTACTTTCAAGGATGAGGCTATATGGGGACAACTCTTTTATACATGACATGATAAAAGAGATACCCTACCTAGGAGGAGGGAAGTATATGAAGGCCGAAGCTGCCTTTTCTCCTGTCTGTATATTTGTAGATTCCAGTTCACGGAGCAGAATCTACAAGAAAACCTTTAAAACTGAATTCCTTTAGAAGAGTGTGTATATACACACACCTACCTTCAAATCACAGTTTGTTTGTTTATTTATTTACGACATTTATATGCCACCCTCCTCACCCCGAAGGGGACTTAGATCGGCTTACAAGTAAAATGTAATTACAATATATTATATTATTGCCATAGCACAATACTAATATTATATATTACATTGTAATATAACATTATACTGTAATATTATTAGTAATATTACATGTAATATAAAATATATAATTATAATACATTATTATTAGTATTATATTGTATTACATTATAATATCAATATTATATGTATATACAGTACAAAATATTATATATTATATTATATTATAAGCACAGTGCAGGAGGCAAGATAGAACTGCCTTCCTGACCCCTCACTTCACTATGATCTCAATTACTTTATTATTGCAGAGTACCACATTCTAGTAACAAGTAGATTAAAACACACACAAGAATAAGCAACAAAGGAATGTGGGTGGTCCGCGCGAGGGCGCTTTTATGCCCTCAGGGAGGGCTGGGCAGAGCTACTGCCAAAACTTGAAAAATTCAAACTTGGTAAGTTTCCGTTGGGGCCTGCTTGACATGCAGGCCTTCATAAGTGTGTATTCACAGAGCCCACGAAGAAAAAACATACTTTAGCAGACAATTTCTGCTGTTTCACAAACACACATATAAACGAACAGAGGCAAACTCTGGCCACCAGGGGGAGCTGACGCACTCCTCATCTCTCAGCGTTCCGCATTACTTCAGCGTTCCTGGAATTCTTTAATGACCTCATTATTCAGTCAAAATTTGCCTCCCCACTTAATATGGTACCTTTACCACCTACTTGACAGATGCAACTCTCTTTCGGGCTGCAAAGGTCAACAGCAGGCTACACTTAAAGGTCGAGCACCCACCTCGACCCAGACAGGCCTTGAACTCATGACCTACTGGTCAGAGAGATCTTATGCAACTGACATTTAGCCAGCTGTGCCACATTCCCAGTGCTCTGAATGACAAAGGAGGGCCTAAATTTATAATTTGAATTATATTTCCTTGAGTTTCTTCAGACTTGGGGTAAATCTATACTGTAGGATTAAGGCAACCACTTTAACTGAGGCTGAATCAACATTGCACTATATCCCAGGATCTGATCCCAAATTATCTGATTTGAACTGGATCATACGAGTCTACAGTGCCAGGAAATCTGGGACAAGCAGACAATCTGAGATCAGATTCTTGGATATAAGGCAGGGTACGGAGATCCAGCCTGTCATGGCTCAATGCTATGGAATCCTGGGGTTTGTAATTTGGTGAGGCAACAGCACTTTTTTGGCAGAAAATACAAAAGAACTTGTACAGATACACTCCCAGGATGCCATAGTATGGAGCCATGGCAGTTAAAGAGGCATACAACTGTACAAGATGTTACATTCTTTACAATATTACATGATTTACTTGCTTCATCCTTTACTGCAGACCTGCATAACATGTAGCCCATGGGCCACATGCAACCTGAAGATGCTGCTGTTGTGGCCTGTGGAGCATCGCCTCCCCACTGCCCCTGTTTTCCCTGACCATGCACCCACTCGCTGCTTCTCCCTGCCTTGCCCTGCCCCTGCTACTTTCCCTCACCCGTGCACCCGCTCTGCGGCTCCCTCTGCTGCTGTCACTTTTATACCCTCACTGCTTTTGTATGCCCACTTGTTGCTTTGTCCCTGCCCCCGCTTTCATGCCCTCCTCCTCTGTGTGCCAGCTCACTGCTTCCTCCCCACTACTGCTGCTTCTCTTTCTGCGGCTTTCCCTCACTTGCCTCTGGAAGTGAAGGGAGGAGAGAAGGAATGCGAGGTGAAAAGGAACAGGAGAAAGAAAAATAGAAAAAAGGCATGAATGAAGGAGGAATGAAAAAGGAAGATAGATGCAGGAAGGGAGAGAGTGAAAATGGGAAGAAAGGGGAGGAAGGTAAAGAAAAAGAGAAGGAAGAAACAAGAAAGGAAGAAATAAAAATAGTAGGAAATAGAAGGGAGAGAACTCAGAATTCAGAAAATGTGGTGTGGCAGTTTGAACCTTGGACTCTGGCTCCGAGCCCACTGGGTGACTTTAGGAAAGTCACACTTTTTCAGTTTCAGATGAATAAATCTTGATCCTTTGAATATATCTTGACAAGAAAACTCGGTGATAGGTTTGCCCAGTACTGTTCCATTATCAGGGCAGAGGCCACAAGGTGGTGCTAGACAGAGAAGGATACAAATAATGGTAGGTTACATACCTGTGACCATCTTTCTTCGAGTGAAGATCTGTGAATCCACACTTATGAAGTTTGCGGCCGGCTACCAACGGAAACTTTCCCTGATTGAGAAGTGTTGGCGGTAGCTCCGCCAGCCGGCCCGGAGGGCATAAAAGGCGCCTCCATGCGCGCCCACCCCATTCCTACGCCACGTAAGCAACGAGGAGGGGATGGTTTGAGATAGAGGGGACGGCCGGGCGGGTCGTGTGGATTCACAGAGCTTCACTCGAAGAAAGATGGTCACAGGTATGTAACCTACCATTCTTCTTCGAGAGCTCTGTGAATGCACACTTATGAAGACTTACCGAGCTAAGGTAAGGGAAGGTGGGAACAAACCAGCCAATTTTGGAAAACCAAACAGGTTTATTGCAACCAGCAATCTTAATAAATAACACTTCAATAATATAATAAATAAGAGTGGAAGGCATGCTCCCACTTGTAAACATAGTGCAACAAGCACCATTCATGCCAGGCACACAGGCCTCACAGTATAAGTGCAACAAGCACCATTCATGTCAGGCACGCAGGCCTCATAGCAGTAAGTGCAACGAGCACTATTTGTGGTAGGCACACCGGCCTCACAGCAGTAGTGCAACAAGCACCATTCATGTCAGGCACGCAGGCCTCACAGCATAAGTGCACAACAGGTGCAACCTAGCAACTAGGGGTTCTAGGTAAGCGCGCTTAACCGATAGACTGTGACCCCGGGAACCGGGGCACGGTGAACACTTAAACGGTTATAATGGCAGCACGGCTCGGCCGACCTTAAACTGTCGACCGACCCGTATGGGGAGGGGAGAGACAGGGTTACCCTGGGGTTCTAGCCCTGAAGTTCCTTCAGGGTGAGGACTGCCCTTCCAAACGCTGCCTCCCTTCTAAACAAGGTGTCTACCCGGTAATGGGATGTGAAAGTGGAGGGATTGGCCCAGATGGCCGCCCTACAAATCTGGTCCAAGGGGACTCCTTGGAGAAAGGCCGTTGATGTGGCCACAGTTCTGGTGGAGCGGCCTTTGACCTTAGGGGGGCATGGCTGATGCGCTACCTGATAGCAGAGTTCAACCAGGGAAGCCACCCAGTTCGAGAGTCTTTGGGACGACACCGACGAAAAGTTTGGTCGACCGACGATAGTCCGCCGACCTGTTTTTGTACACCCAGAGGGCCCGACGAACGTCGAGGGCTCTGAGTGTCGACTCAGTGTCTCCTGAGTTGGAGGACGTCAAGTTTGGGAGAACAATGTCCGTGTTCAGGTGGAACGGGGATACCACCTTAGGTAGGAAGGTGATGTCCATCCGTAAAATGGCCCTGTCCGGCAGGAACAGTAGATAGGGCTCGTCCACACGGAGCGCCGCCAGCTCGGAGGGTCGACGCGCTGAAGCAATGGCGACCAGGAACGCCACCTTCCAGGAAAGAAGGCGAGGTCGATGGATGACAGTGGCTCGAATGGAGGAGCCGCTAGGCAGGCCAGGACCTGGTCAAGGCTCCAGCCCGGCGTCGGTGGAAGCACCGGGGGAAGGGTGTCGTTTACCCCTCTCAGGAACCTCTTGACCATCGGCAGCTGGAACAGCGAAGCGCCCCTTGCTGGTTCTGCCAGGTGAGGGCCGCTAGGTGAGTCTTCACCGAGGACATGGACAGCCCTCTGTCGACCAAACCGGCCAAGAAGTCAAGGACTGCTGGGATGGAGAGTGGGAAGACGACACTGGACCGGTCCGCCTGGAACTTGGCGAATCGGGCGATGCAAGCCAAGTACGCCTTTGTCGTCGCCGGTTTGTGGGCTGCTGCCAGGATCGCTGCTACTGCTGGTGAGACGCCCGGTGTCGGAAGATCCTCCATGCAGTCAAGTGGAGGGACGACAGGTCCGGTGCAGGAGCAATCTGTTCTCCGAGTCAACAGATCCGGTCGACGAGGGAGGGTCATGTAGTTGCCGTCGGCCAGGTGGAGAAGGGTCGGGAACCAGACCTGCCTCGCCAGTAAGGGGCTATGAGGATGCAGTCGGTCGTCGACAGCTGGATCCTCTCGACGACTCGGAGGAGAAGCGGGAACGGGCGGGGAATAGGTAGAGGAACCCCGTCTTCAGTCGAGCAGGAGTGCGTCCCTCGAGGCATCCTCGGTGAGCATCCGCAAGCCGGGCACCGAAAACCGTAGCTGGTTGTTTACCGGCGATGCGAAGAGATCTGCGTCCGGGAAGCCCCATCGTTGGAAGACGCTGTGAGTTCTTCCGATGCAGCATCCATTCGTGGACGACCAGCTGGTTCTGCTGAGAGAGTCCGCCTCCTGGTTCTCGACTCCGGGAGATGGACAGCTCTGGGGGTCACTTGTGACGCATTACACTCCCACAGGCTCTGGGCCATGGCCAGAAGCTGGAGCCTGTTCCGCCCTGCTTGTTGACGAAGTACATGGCCACTATGTTGTCTGTCCTGACCAGTACTCGTGTCCCTGACCAGGGGGCGGCGTCCGCAGAGTCTTGGCTATGGCCAGGAGCTCGAGGTAATTGATGGGTGGAGTCTTTCCACCGCCGACCATTGGCCGCTGATCGACTGTCGCCACGGGCCTCCCAGGCCAGCATCGGTTGCCGGTCGTCAGCGTGATGGACGGGTCAGCGGTGGAAAGGCACCCCTTTGCAGACGTTGGCGAGATGTCCATCACCGGAGGGAGTCCTTGACACCGCTTCGGGAGAGTTTCTCTTAAAGTGGTGTTCTCTGACCGATCGGCGGGTCGAGAAACCAACGCTGTAGGGGGCCTGAGCGGAGCCTTGCCAGCGAGTGACTGCCACCGTGGACGCCATGTGGCCCAGCGTGACCTGAATCTGCTTTGCCGTGATGCAGGGCCCAGTGCAGGTGTTCACCTCTTGTCGAAGCGCCTGAATCTGACCTCTGGCAGATAGGCGAGCTGATCGACGAAGTCGAAAAATCGTCCGATGAACTTTTATGGACTGGGACGGGGCGAGCTGGGATTTTCCTCGTTGAGCCGTAGGCCTAACGATATGAGTAATTGCAGTGCCGCCGAGACCTGTTGGTGCAGCAGGTCTGGAGACTGGCCAGCAGCAGCCAGTCATCCAGGTACGGAAAATCCGGATTTTTCCCTTCTCCAAGTGCGCAGCCACGAGCCGACATGCACTTGGAGAATGTTCGGGGAGCCGTCCCGGGCGACGGCGGGAAGGACGCTGAATTGGTACGCCCCCTGCCACCTTGAAGCTGAGGAAGCGCCGATGGGCAGGCCTGATCGAGATGTGGAAGTATGCATCTAGAAGGTCTATCGAGCGAAGTGGTCTCCTCTCGAGAAAGCGGAGAATGGACGGCACCGCCACCATCCTGAATTTTCTCGCCAAACGACGCTGCTTAAGTCTTTGAGTCCAGATGGGACGAGGGAACGCCTGGCTTCGTACGTGAAGTACCGGAGAAGAATGCCCCTTTTCCTTGCTGTGCGGGACGTGAAATCGCTCCTTTGAAGCAGGCTGTCGACCTCTTATCTTGACAAGAAAACTCGGTGATAGGTTTGCCCAGTACTGTTCCATTATCAGGGCAGAGGCCACAAGGTGGTGCTAGACAGAGAAGGATACAAATAATGGTAGGTTACATACCTGTGACCATCTTTCTTCGAGTGAAGATCTGTGAATCCACACTGATGAAGTATGCGCGCCAGCGCGGGGCTGTGAGCTTTCCCAGTTTGAAAAGTTTTGGCGGTAGCTCCGCCCAGCCGGCCCAGAGGGCATAAAAGGCGCCTCCATGCGCGCCCACCCCATTCCTACGCCACGTAAGCAACTAGGAGGTGATGGTTTGAGATAGAGGGGCCGGCCGGGCGGGTCGTGTGGATTCACAGAGCTTCACTCGAAGAAAGATGGTCACAGGTATGTAACCTACCATTCTTCTTCGAGAGCTCTGTGAATGCACACTTATGAAGACTTACCGAGCTAAGGTAAGGAAGGTGGGAACAAACCAGCCAATTTTGGAAAACCAAACAGGTTTTATTGCAACCAGCAATCTTAATAAATAACACTTCAATAATATAATAAATAAGAGTGGAAGGCATGCTCCCACTTGTAAACATAGTGCAACAAGCACCATTCATGCCAGGCACACAGGCCTCACAGTATAAGTGCAACAAGCACCATTCATGTCAGGCACGCAGGCCTCATAGCAGTAAGTGCAACGAGCACTATTTGTGGTAGGCACACCAGCCTCACAGCAGTAGTGCAACAAGCACCATTCATGTCAGGCACGCAGGCCTCACAGCATAAGTGCACAACAGGTGCAACCTAGCAACTAGGGGTTCTAGGTGGCGCGCAACCGATAGACTGTGACCCCGGGAACAGGCACGGTGAACACTGCGGTTATAATGGCAGCACGGCTCGGCCGACCTTAAACTGTCGACCGACCCGTATGGGGAGGGGAGAGACAGGGTTACCCTGGGGTTCTAGCCCTGAAGTTCCTTCAGGGTGAGGACTGCCCTTCCAAACGCTGCCTCCCTTCTAAACAGGGTGTCTACCCGGTAATGGGATGTGAAAGTGGAGGGATTGGCCCAGATGGCCGCCCTACAAATCTGGTCAAGGGGACTCCTTGGAAAGGCCGTTGATGTGGCCACAGTTCTGGTGGAAGCGGCCTTTGACCTTAGGGGGCATGGCTGATGCGCTACCTGATAGCAGAGTTCAACCAGGAAGCCACCCAGTTCGAGAGTCTTTGGGACGACACCGGCGAAAAGTTTGGTCGACCGACGATAGTCCGCCCGACCTGTTTTTGTACCCAGAGGGCCCGGCGAGCGTCGGGGCTCTGAGTGTCGACTCAGTGTCTCCTGAGTTGGAGGGCGTCAAGTTTGGGAGAACAATGTCCGTGTTCAGGTGGAGCAGGGGATACCACCTTAGGTAGGAAGGTGATGTCCATCCGTAAAATGGCCCTGTCCGGCAGGAACAGTAGATAGGGCTCGTCCACACGGAGCGCCGCCAGCTCGGAGGGTCGGCGCTGCTGAAGCAATGGCGACCAGGAACCTTCCAGGAAAGAGGCGTAGGTCGATGGATGACAGTGGCTCGAATGGAGGAGCCGCTAGGCAGGCCAGGACCAGGTCAAGGCTCCAGCCGGCGTCGGTGGAAGCACCGGGGAAGGGTGTGTTTACCCCTCTCAGGAACCTCTTGACCATCGGCAGCTGGAACAGCGAAGGGGCGCCCCTTTGCTGGTTCTGCCAGGTGAGGGCCGCTAGGTGAGTCTTCACCGAGGACATGGACAGCCCTCTGTCGACCAAACCGGCCAAGAAGTCAAGGACTGCTGGGATGGAGAGTGGGAAAGACGACACTGGACCGGTCCGCCTGGAACTTGGCGAATCGGGATGTGCAAGCCAAATACGCCTTTGTCGTCGCGGTTTGTGGGCTGCTGCCAGGATCGCTGCTACTGCTGGTGAGACGCCCGGTGTCGGAAGATCCTCCATGCAGTCAAGTGGAGGGACGACAGGTCCGGGTGCAGGAGCAATCCGTTCTCCCGAGTCAACAGATCCGGTCGACGAGGGAGGGTCATGTAGTTGCCGTCGGCCAGGTGGAGAAGGGTCGGGAACCAGACCTGCCTCGGCCAGTAAGGGGCTATGAGGATGCAGTCGGTCGTCGACAGCTGGATCCTCTCGACGACTCGGAGGAGAAGCGGGAGCGGCGGAATAGGTAGAGGAACCCGTCGCCCAGTCGAGCAGGAGTGCGTCCCAGAGGCATCCTCGGTGAGCATCCGGGGCAAGCCGGGCACCGAAAACCGGTGGTTGGTTGTTTACCGGCGATGCGAAGAGATCTGCGTCCGGGAAGCCCCATCGTTGAAAGACGGTGGAGTTCTTCCGGATGCAGCATCCATTCGTGGGGCGACCAGCTGGTTCTGCTGAGAGAGTCCGCCTCCTGGTTCTCGACTCCGGGAGATGGACAGCTCTGGGGTCACTTGGTGACGTACACACCACTCCCACAGGCTCTGGGCCAAGGCCAGAAGCTTTCTGGAGCCTGTTCCGCCCTGCTTGTTGACGTAGTACATGGCCACTATGTTGTCTGTCTGACCAGTACTCGTGTCCCCTGACTAGGGGCGAAGGCCCGAAGAGTCTTGGCTATGGCCAGGGCTCGAGGTAATGATGTGGTGGAGTCTTTCCACACGCCGACCATTGGCCGTTGATCGACAAGTCGTTCACGTGGCCTCCCCAGGCCAGCATCGAAGCGTCGGTCGTCAGCGTGATGGACGGGGTCAGCGTGTGGAAAGGCACCCCTTTGCAGACGTTGGCTTCGGATGTCCATCACCGGAGGAGTCCTTGACTGCCTTCGGGAGAAGAGTTTCTTCGAGTGGTGTTCTCTGACCGGATCGAAGTGGTGAAAACCAACGCTGTAGGGGCCTGAGCGGAGCCGTGCCAGCGGAGTGACTGCCACCGTGGACGCCATGTGGCCCAGCGTGACCTGAATCTGCTTTGCCGTGATGCAGGGCCCAGTGCAGGTGTTCACCTCTTGTCGAAGCGCCTGGAATCTGACCTCTGGCAGATAGGCGAGCTGATCGATTCTCGGCGAAACGTACGCGTTTAAGTCTTTGAGGTCAGGATGGGACGCAGGGAACCGTCTGGCAACGGCACGGTGAAGTACCGTGAGAAGAATGCCCCTCTTTCCTTGCTGTGCGGGAGCCGTGAAATCGCTCCCTTTTGAAGCAGGCTGTCGACCTCTTCCAGAATCACCGAAGATGGCTCCGTCTCGACGATGAACCCCGTTGGCGGGAGTTCGTCGAATTCCAAAACATAGCCGTCTTCGACAATCCGGAGAACCCATGCATCTGGTGATGCGTCGGCAGGCAGTGATGTAACAGGCCAGGCGGTCTCCGAGCGGCGGGTGTGAGCTGGTGGAGGTCGAGGCTGGGAGGAGGCATGGTGGTGGCAGCGGTACCTAGCGATGAGGCGGTGTCGTCCATCGCCCCGTCAAACACGGCGATTGGATTGTCCATTGCCGTTGTTCTGGCGTGGCCTCGACTTATTCCCCTGGCGGGGTCGGTTGGACTGCTGCCGCTGCTGCTGCCTTGGCTGCTGCTGTTGGGTCTGCTGTGGAGCGAGTAAGGTCTCGAGGGACTGGCGGTACTGCTGTCTGGGCTGAAACCGCCCGCTGGTAGTACTTGGGCCTGGGTTGTGCCGGTGGTCGGTCCAACTTGGCCGTCAGGACTCTGAAGTCGTGAGTGGCCTTCAATTTGTCGTCCGTGCCCGCAAAGAAAAGTCCCTGGGCATCGAACGGCAGGTCCTCGATAGTCTTCTTCGAGTTGGAGGACAGCCCCGACGACTTCAACCACGCGTGTCTGCGGATGGCGACACCGTGGGCCAGCAGCTTCCCTGACGTATCTCCAGTATGGCGGGCCATCAGGATCTGGTGGTGTGCCAGCGCCTGAGCCTCTTGTGCGATGGAGGCCAGTGCCGTTTGCTGTTCTTGGGAGAGATCCTGGAAAAGGGTTGAGCCCTTTCCCACAGGATCTGGTGGTACGCTCCCATGCACGCCCCGTAGTTCGCCATTTTGGTGAGCAGGAGTCCGGCTCGGTAGATTTTTCTGCCGACCGTGTCGAACCTCTTCCCTTCCTGGTCAGAGGGGGTCGTGGACTCTCGGCCCGATGACTGGGAGGAGGTGACGATCATCGAGTTGGGTGTCGGATGATCGTGAAGCCATTCCCTCTCCCTCTCGTCAATCTTGTACCACGCCTCGATCCGACTCGACGTGGGCGGGATGGTCGACGGGGTTTACAGGACGCCTTCACCACCTCTTCCAGTGGTTCCAGCATGGGAAGGTGTGGCTGAGCTGCGTCCTCGACCTGCACCCTGCTGAAGACGGGGCAGGCGCTGGACCTTCTGGGGACATACGCCTGCATGCCCAGAGATCTTGCCATCCGGCCGACCTGCTCGCCAAACGCCTTCGCCGAGTCCGTTGGTGAGGAAGACGGCTCTATCTCACAGCCTCTGTGGGAAGGCGTTCTGTCCATGTTTAGGGACAAGATGGACCCCGATCTCACCGATCGAGGGACCTCGCCTTCTTCGACTTCATCTCCAGACCAAGGACGAACCACTTCCGGTTCAACCGGAAGCTGGGACGATGGCGGCGCCCTCGATGTAGAAGCGACCGCGGTCACCACCGTCGATGGAGGGAGCGTTCGGGCCGCCGGGGCCATGGCGACCCTCGTGGTCTGCCTGCCCTTCTCGGGCGGCGTCACGAAGAGTTGTCGGACCGAGGCTGAGCCAGGGAATCGGACGACCGTCTGGACCGATTCCTCCGGCGAGATGGTCTGGTGCTCTGCCCCTGTCTCCACAGTGAGAACAGGGGCAGGCAGTGACGGACACGACGCCGATGACGATGACATCAGAGTCCTGCGTCTCTTCGGAGACGGTGGTCTGGAGGCTGCGGCCTCAGAGACTTGCCCGAGTCACAGGAACCAGGCCTCTGGTCTGGGCTCTACGGGCTTCCTCGCTCGACCTCGGAACGCTATTTCCATAGCTCTGTTGGAGGAGTCTTCGAGATGGCCGACCTCTGGGAGAGGCCTGACGCCATCGAGCTCGTCGATGAGCGGCGAGGTGGAGGCAGCTGGACCGTTTCGGTGGTCACGGTGCAGGGCCTCTTCGACACCGAAGTCTTCGATGAGACAGACTTCGTGCCCTTCTCCTTCCGTGGACGCTTCCCGGCCGGGTGAGCGGTCGACACGGATGGGGCCGGATCAGCCGCCCCGGACCCCAAGGAGGTAGATGGGACAGCCGTCGCCATCTCTGGAGGGCAGAGAGCACGCTCCGTCAGGTAGGCCTGAAGCCTCCGGGCTTTCGCTCTTCTGGTGTGCGGCGAAGACCTGGCAGTGTCGGCAGGTCGAACGACGTGTCCCTCCCCGAGACACCGAAGGCACTTCGAGTGACCGTCGCAATCCGGGATCTTGCTACCGCAGGATGAACACTTTTTGAAACTGGTTGTGGACATACTATGCTCACACAACCAGCCGAATTTCCGATGTTGCCCAAGTGGCGGAAAACAAAGGAATGGGGTGGGCGCGCATGGAAGCGCCTTTTATGCCCTCCGGGCCGGCTGGGCGGAGCTACCGCCAAAACTTTTCAAACTGGGAAAGTTTCCGTTGGAAGCCCGCGCTGGCGCACAAACTTCATAAGTGTGCATTCACAGAGCTCTCGAAGAAGAATCCACTTTACGGGGAGAGGGAATTGAAGAAGTTAAACCAATTCCCCTGTTTTCTTGTTATTCCCCCTACCCATGTCACCATTGTTGAAACAAACAAGGGGGGAAGCAGTGAAAATGGGGGAAATGATTTTTCTTCCTTCAACTCCCCCACCCACACCCACACACACACACACACACACACACACACACAATGGACTACCCTTCTTTGCCTAGGTCCCCTTTTGGAGTCTGCTAGGATAATGGAACAGTACCATTTGCCTAAGTCTGAAACAACTTGAAGGCACACAACAACAACAAACCTTACTATTTGCGACCTAGTCTGATTTGCGGCTTAGCCTATCTAATTTCAGCCTTTCTACTGACTAGTTGTGTGAGCCTGCTCTACTGTATTAGATGATATGTCCTATATTTGCCACATCCTTTACTGTATCCGATGCTATGTCCTTTACTGTATTAGATGCTACACATCCTTTACTTGCTATACCCTTTACTTGCAGTCATATCATTTTGGGTATGAAGCATAATAGAAAGATACACATCTCAGCTGCAAAAGGCTCTAGTAATACATAAAAGCAAATTCAGCTAATAATTGCTAATAACTTATAATGTCTATAAAAACACATGTAATAATCATCATCATACAGATGATTGAAGAAAGACACAAAAAGACAATCAAATGACCCTCACTAAAATGCTCTGGAAGAAGAGTTAAATTAAGGCATATATTTCATGAGTGCTTTATTTATTTACCTACATACAAGTGCGTAGGATAGACAACATATTTTTGTGTGTCCTATTACAAAAAAGTATCATATGTCACTTTTTAAAACAAGTGTACACTTAAGAACATATTTCTGATCACTGCTGTCTGACATGTACAAGCAATTTAAAAGAAACAGCAATAAGTGTTAGTTCTTGAATTTTAAAAAATGAGATTCAGACTCTCTCTCTCTCTCTCTCTCTCTCTCTCTCTCTCTCTCTCTCTCACACACACACACACACACACACACACAGAGTGCCAGATTCCAAAAGCAGTATTTTCAGAAGTGTGTCATCAGAGACTGTACAGTTTGCATAACCATATTCCACAGCAGCTGTTTGATGGGCGTCTCAGGGGGAATCATGTTTTCCCAAACACCCTCAAAACACTCATAAAGACTTTGTGCTCCAAAAAGGGTTTCAAATATAATCTGGGCCAGCCCCTATTACTTTTTTTTCTTTTCCCAGGATGCATTTTCCTTGCAGGCATAGGCAGCAGGAGTCCCTTAGGTGTCCAATTTCACCTCTTAACACTGAAAATGTGCCTTACTCTCTTTGCCCAGGAAATAGCACAGAGTGAGATAGGTTGATCCAAGTTTGTGCCAAGTTTTTCTAACAAAAATTTCTAGAGTTATACACAGATACATAGAGTATCATTTTGTTTATTAAGCACACATAAATACACAATATAAACTGGATTCGACATTTATGAAAAAATACTAATAGGTATGTAAAAATATACAAACTGAATATCCCTCATAAAGAATTCCAAAATTCAAAATACTCTGAAATCTGAAATTGACCACATGGATGGCTGATATCTTTGCTTCCTGGTGGTTCAATGTGCACAGACTTTGTTTCATATGTAAGATTATTAAAATATTGTGTATAAAATTACCTTCATGCTATATATGTAAGTTTGATATGAATTATAAATAAATTTCATGTTTAGACTTGGGTCCCATCTCCAAATATCTAATTGTGTATATGTACAAAAAACCCCAAAAATTCCAAAATACAAAATGCTTCTGTTCTCAAGCACTTTGGATAAGAAATGTGCAACCAACATGAAATTTGCTAATGTTGACCAAATGATCCTTGATAACACTTGAAGCCACCAACTCAGTCTAAAGGTAATTGTTCCATGACTTTGCATAACCACCTTACAAAAATACCTCAAAACCAATGCTTTGTTAATTAAAAAAGTAAGTTATCCATTCCTTCCTGAATCTTCGTTTGCGAAGTAAAGCCAAGAGAAGTTATCCATACAGATATTTGAATTTCAAAATAGAAATGTTATTAATAAAGTCATAAATAAATGAATGAATGAATAAATAATCTTATTGTTAAGTTTGCATATCTAAACACTAAACACACAAAAGGGGGTATTCTTGTACACAAGTCAATCACATAAAAGCAAGTCACCAAATCAGTAAATCAGTAATATGATGAATATCCAACCCGCGCGGACGTGGTGGACGGTATGCTGGGTCCTATAATACTCAGGGAATCCCTATGGGTTCCCCATGCCACTGGGTCGGGCCCCAGCAGGCGCGAGAGTCACCCAGGCCACCTAGGAGGGCATAGCCCCGTGGAGTGGGAGCCAAAAGTAATAATCAATAATGTAGGCCATGGCCCAGCAAACCCAACATAAAATATTGCATGCAAATATATATCACACAAGCAGGGAGGATATCCCCAGTCCCAGTCCCGCCCTGCAGCTCCAAGATGCAATGCGCTGAGGCGTGAATCAGCTGGAGACCAAACGGCGGCTGCGCGGCTAGGCAAAGGCCGGCCGCGTCGTTGCCATACCACTCCGTCCTGATGACGGAGGAGGTCCTGGTGAATAGGCGCACAGAGGATGACGTCTCGTGGAGGATGCGGCCCGCGGTGGCCTGGATGACTCTCGCGCCTGCTGGGGCCCGACCCAGTGGCATGGGGAACCCATAGGGATTCCCTGAGTATTATAGGACCCAGCATACCGTCCACCACGTCCGCGCGGGTTGGATATTCATCATATTACTGATTTACTGATTTGGTGACTTGCTTTTATGTGATTAAGTTTGCATATCTATCAGACCCAAATTCTGCAAGTGGGATATATTGTGAAAAATGAAATATATTATGCAAGTTCACATAGTTTGGAGGACAGAGACTTACTAAAAAGGTGGGATTTGTCTGCTCATATGTCTTTCAGGAACCAGATAGAGAATGTAAAGCCCTTAGATTAGATAATATAGATTGTTTGTAGTTATTTTGGGGTGTTTTTTTAAAGCTTGGGGTGTAGTGGTATTATTATTGTAGGAACCTAAGTATAGCTTTTTGCTGTGTTTGGAATGTAAGAACTGCTGTGAGTAATGTGAACTCAAAAGTGTTTTGAATGATAATATTCCACCCCTAACTCCTGAAAGACTCCCCATTTCCATCCCATTTCTATCTTCAATATATTTATCAGTCTTTACTCCAAACTGAAAAGGATTGAAACATAACAAACATTTCAAACATTTTCTTTCAGTTTCTTACATGCAACTGTTCACCTCCCAGCATCACTAGTACACAATTCCATCTTGATTAAGAGGCTAATGTGCATCAACTTACCCAACTCATCAATTTGATGTAGAAGATCAACAGCATCCAACTTCACCATGAGTTTGATGAACACTTGTACAAAAGGATTCCTCAGTGCATTCTATCGAATGACAAAATATGAATATGCTTAAACATTGTATGTTAATGTATTCAGAATTATTAAAATTAGACCCATGGTCATCCAAGTAAGAAATGAATTTGTTGAAAAAACATCCCTGGAAAGGTCACAGGGAAGGTTGAAGCACTGGGCACCATGGTTCAAATTTAAACAGATGAATTACAGAAGCAAACCTAGTTTAGATTGGGGTTGAGGGTTCATACCAGGCTGCGGTTGACTACTCTGTGGGTTAGACTAGTATTTATGTTAATCAATGAAAATTCAAACAAAACATATTGCTGTGGGGATGCTCTTATCTAATATAACTTGAATAAAATGATAGTGTTGTTGTCTATATTTAATGTATCTTCATTGTATTGTATTTTTAACATGCAAGATCAATATGCCACTTGTTTTATGGGGCCGGAGAGATAGCACAGCAGTAACAACAGCTGTGCTGGCAATCTGAAGATCTGAAGATTGCAGTTTCAAATCCTGGGCTGGGTTGGACACCAGCTGTGAGCCCTGTCCACTGTTTACCCAACAATTCGAAAACAGCTGAGCTGTGATTAGATAAACTGGGAACCGCCAAGCGGGGAAGGGAAAAAAGAGGCTATCCGTCATGAGGATGATGCAACACCACCACCTTGTGATGTAAGACGCAATCACAACCTGTGAAGCACCGTGATGCAGCTCTGTGACGCAGCTGTGATGCAGCCAAAGAAAAACCCTTCTAAAAATCGTCCTGTTATATGTTGTATGTTGTATGTAATTGTATGTGGAACCGGCAGGGACTGTCTGCCGTATGTGTAATGTAATCCGCTCTGAGTCCCCTTCGGGGTGAGAAGAGCGGAATATAAATAAAGTGTATTATTATTATTATTATAGTACATTTCTATTTTTGTACTTTTATGTCATATTTATGTCTTTTGCATGCAAGTAGCCTATGGCTTAAATCTGTATTTTAAATTTAAATTCTGTTAATATTGTATTTTAATCTTTGTATCATGTATTTTAATGTGCATTTTATGAAAGTGGGTTTTGATATATACATATTATTGTATGTATTTATGGTGATGTTTTTAACTATGTTGTGCCCTACCTCAAGTAGTATTCTGTGTAATAGCTGTTAATTTAAGATAAAATGAGAGCAGGTATAGAGAGCACAGTACGGATTCTGGGAATGCAGGGCTTGAATACTCATTCAGCCATGAAACCTCATTTCATGACTTCAGCCAAGTCACACTCTCTTAGTTTAGAAGCAAACAATGGCAAACCCCTCTGTATAAATCTTGCCAAAAAATTCAGCAGTGTTCCCATAAGTTAGAGTCAACTGGTAGGCACATAATAACAATACAGTAAGCCCCCTGTATTTGCAGGTTCAGGATCCATAAATCCTACCAATTGTGTATTGTCAATCCCCATATTAGGAAATGGTGGTGACATGAACGGGGACATGGAGTAGTGCTCATGTCACTGCTATTGAATAATATGAAACATGAAGCAAATATGGCAGCCTCACTGTATTGCAAAACTTATTTTCTCCAGATAACCTAAGGACTTCATCCCACGGAATAAGTAAAGTGTTTGAGATCATTGCTTTTTCAATCATCATCATCATCATCATCACCTTTATTTTTAGACCACCCTATCTCCCTGGAGGATGCAGGGCGGTTTACACATACAAAGGCAAATATTCGATGCCCAGCATGTACCAAAACATTGCAAATATAAACATAATACAGAATAATAACAGCATTGTACTAATAAAATGAAATTAAATATCAAAATAAAAACATAGAATAACTAATCACTAAACAAGTACATTTAAAAGCATGATCAACAATAAAACATCTAACATAGTGAGCACAATTAAAATTGGGTAAACATTTGGCTGTTGGTTGTTCTTAAGCTTTGCAACACCCCATTTGGAAATTAAATTGAGGATTTTCCTATCCCCATCACACCTTCTCCTTTTCTCTGCTTCCTTTGGGATTTGTTTGATTTGCCATCACATGGTAGAGATTTGTTTCTTCCCATTGTTCCTTCAGGATTTTGATTATTTATCTTTTAAAAAATCACCCAGATTGTAGGAAATGGTTTAAAATTAACCCTGATTTCCCCCTAAGCCTCTGCTCTGGTGAACATAGGAAGTGGTTTACAATTGGGAAAATGAGCATTTCAGCTCCACCCACACACAACATCATCATTTTATTGACAAGCCGGCAACAGTGATTAGTATCACACAGGTGAAATTAGCCATTTTGCCTGTCTCTGCACAGGGAATTAAAAAACTGGCTTAGGACTCATCTCAACCCTAGTTGAATCCTGAGTGGTGTGAAGGGTAATATGGGTTGCAATTTCTTAAATGTGTAGAAATTCTGGTTTTACTGCATGGAATGAAGTCCTTAGAGGTACACACAGTTTCATTTTAATCTTGTTTAGTGATATGCATATGTGCTTTTCAATATTAATAGAGAAAAATGGTGGGATTCATATAGAGAGGGATAAGATAAAGTATATGTGATTCCACAGTTCTTTAGAGAAAGGTACATCAAGCAAACCATTATTGTGACTGCCTTCCACCTGCAAATCTATATCCTCAATGTGAAAAGTCATGTGGATCCAGAATAGGTCTTCAAGGTCCTTTATGGAACTATCATCAAGACACTACCTCTGGAAGACAAGCTAAGAGTGATCACCCATGAGATCACTCACATTTCTAAACCTCAACCAGGCCTGCAACTTACACAAATCTTGCCATGACTAGTTACCGTAATTCCAGGGATCAAGCTCCAAATCCATCTTGAAAGCACTTATAAAGAATCTGGGTATGCATATCTGATATGAGGGTTTTTTATTGGCATATCTGGGACAATAAAACAGTTCAAAAACCCATCCCAGCATGAAATACTTGAGTTTTTAAAATTTTATTTTTGTTTTGCAAAAGTATAATATAGGGCACCTCTGGTATTTTCATGCAAATCTTCCTATATGGTGTGTGCTATACTGAATTTGGCTGGTTTACATGACCTAATAAATTCCCAAGCTACAAATAGTTCTGTCAAACATACTGTCCTGAATTTCCTTTGCTATTGTGTATTAATAAATGCACCACTTGATACAAGACTAGCTAAAATTTCAAAACAAAAAAGAGAAGGGCATCACTGCTTCAAAAGCATATGGCATCAGAAGCATCAGAAGGAAAATACAGAGTTGACAAGCAGGCCCAGATTCTAAAATTAAAAGGGAGATATGTTTTAGCTTATCATGCTATGGAGCCTTTTTTATTTCTTATATCAGAACTAGTGGAGTGGCTTGGAATAGTGTCCTGTTATGAATCTCTTCTTGGGGCTCTTTTACGGCACACAATTATACCACTTTTATACCACCACAATGCTTCTATCTTGAAGATTTCTGGAATTTGCAGATAAGGTAACTGGTATTTAGAATTCTCAGCCAGAAAACTATAGTGACTCACCAAGCTCCGAATCTCGGGGATTTCACATGAAGTTGGAACAAGAGTTAAAGTGAAATCAAAACCCTATAATTGCATCATATGAAAAGGCACTCAGTCAACAG
This sequence comes from Anolis apletophallus, assembly GCA_030556195.1. NCBI lineage: Eukaryota > Metazoa > Chordata > Lepidosauria > Squamata > Anolidae > Anolis > Anolis apletophallus. Next base: position 190,884,143 of record JARBWK010000002.1, on the reverse strand, counting down.
GAGAGAGCACTAAGTTGATAAACAATGTTGCATTGGATTCAGAACTCAGCTAAAATACATTATTTTTATTATTTATTATTTATTTGAACTTGTTCACCGCCACTCCCAGCCAGCTCGGGGCGGCTCACACACCAATCACAATAAAAACAATTAAAACATCTCATTAAAACAGCATCAAACACATTAAACAGCATCAACAATAAAACAGCATTAACAGCATTAGAAGAATCCAGCAATTATTCCAGACCCGAAAGCTTGCCGGAACAACAGCGTCTTGCAGGCTTTCCGGAATGCTGGGAGGCTCTGAAGGGCACGGGTTTCGGAGGGCAACGCGTTCCAAAGAACCGGGGCTATGATTGAGAATGCCTTTCTCCGTGTTGCTGTCAGGTGATATGCTTTAATACTTGGTACAGCAAGGAGATTTTGTTCCTCAGAGCGTAAGGATCTGGTGGGACAGTATGGGATAAGGCGGTCCCTTAGGTACATTGGCCCCAGACCATTCAAGGCCTTAAAAGTCAAAACTAACACTTTGATGGCAATTCGGCATTCAACAGGAAGCCAGTGCAGTTCCCGCAGGATCGGTGTAATATGGCAGCTCGCTGGGATTCCCGCAAGCAGCCGGGCTGCGGCGTTCTGCACCAGCTTAAGTTTTTGGATCACCGACAAAGGAAGGCCAATGTAGAGAGTGTTATGGTAGTCTAGCCTCGAGATGACCGTAGCTTGGACCACTGTGGCCAGGTCGTGCCGGGCCAGCTTCCTAGCCTGACGGAGATGGAAAAATGCCACTCTGCTGACGGTGGAGATGTGGGACTCCGACAGCTGAGGATCTAAGGTAAAACCAAGGCTTTTTACTGATGACCGTCCAGGGTTGGAAGCAGAACATCCCCATGGAAATAACTTGGTGTAATGTCTTTTGGGTACAAGGATAAGATGACGACAATGGCATATGCAAAAGATCCCTAGAAAATGGCACTGGCTTTTGCCACCACACATTGAGTGACTGCATTTCTCAAGACTTGGAGCTGTTTGCATAGAGGACATTGTTTCTAGACATACCAAAAAGAAATGGACTCTTTTGTGCTCTCACAATGAAAGGGTTTGAAAGCTTAATGGTCAAGTTAGAAGACTAAGAACATGAGATATGTGTTTGAAGAGTGTTGTTGAAAGGGTGGAGAAACTCTTGTATGAAGATGAATAATAAATGTCAAATCAGACACTTTTGGTTGAAAAATTAATCCCTAAGAGCAACATTGAACAAATAAACAAAAATGCTGGCCAAATCAATGTATTTATTTCATGATTAATTAAGCTACATCATTTCTCACACAAACTTTTTTAAAGAATGGATTTATGAAGGCTGATTACTGATTTGTTAATTATCCTATTCAGTGAGCTATTGTTATATACATGTATTGGGGTTTTTTTTGTTTTACAATAATATTTTTTACAATATGGATGAAATAAATGAAAATCAAAAAGCTTTATGAATTTATTACAGTGGCATAAAAATAGAGATATGTTCTCTGTTGACTGGGCAGTTTTATTGGAAATTGTTTCTTTCCTCTTTCATTTTGTGACTCCAGATACCCACCCTCCTTCTATTTTTACACTCTGCAGCAGGGGTGCTCACACTTTTTCAGCATGGGAGCTACTGATTAAAAAACCAAGTCCCAAAGATCACCTACCCAGAAATGTAAAACGTATAACTATTTTCTTATTTATTTATTTATTTATTTATTTATATTTATTATTCATTTTTATGTACCGCTCCTTCCAGCAGGCTCGGGGCAGTTTACATAAAATGAAGTTATAAAACATCAACATTTCAATTTAATAACAATATAAAACAGAGCATAAAAATACATCCAACCACCCCATTTCTCCCACACTGCCATATTACCACACATATTATCAGCCAGAAAGTAAGAAGAGAGGCTTTTGAACTGCAAGGCCATTTAATACTCAGCAAGGTAAACAAAGGGACATGCAAAAATACATCCAACCACCCCATTTCTCCCACATTTCCATATTCCCCAACATATATTTCTCAAGGAACAAAGCAAGCAGAGAGGCTTTGGAGCTAAAAGCCATTTTTAAACATTAAAAATAAACAAAGAGACATGCCACAGAACAATCAAGCACCCACCCCAAAGTAAAAAGACTGACCTTTGAGATGCGGTAAGGAAATTACCCCAACGCGTCCTTGACCTCCTCCTCCATCATTGCTCCTATTTCCACGCCGCCAGGATGAATGCCGCCTCCAAGAGCTCACGAGAAGTCCGAGAGGCAGTATGGGTGCTTCTGCGCATGCGCGCGGGGCCAGCCATGCATCGCATCATCCAGGCCCGCCCCCTTTGGTCTCCTACGACTCTGAATGGCTGGAGAAGGACGGAGGGAGGAGGAGGAATCCAAAAGAGGGGGCCCATTCTGCCTCTTGGACTCTGGAGCTTTTGGAGGCGGCGCGCGAGCAGGGAGCGGGGAGGAGCAACGACGGAGGACTTCTTTGCAGCGTGCAGGGGCGCGTGAAGAGGACCAACTGCAAAAAACCTGGTCAGGGCCCTCAAGATCACCAGGATGAGGCCCAAAGATCACCATGGTGATCCCGATCACCATTCTGAGCACCCCTGCTCTGCAGAAACCTTACTATCATCCCCAAATGTGTTTTTTAAAATGTTCACAGTTCTCATATTGAACAAACCATTCCCAGAAAGCACTGGATGCCTGGCCATTTTTGGTTCTGATTTTTAGTTTACACTGGAATGAGGAGAAGGGGACCCCAGAGTCAGTAAAATTTCTGCTTCTGATCTAGACAAAAGTCAGTCAACCATGTAATACAATTTTTAAGAAATATAGGACAGGATGGGAAGGTACGAAATACCAACAGCCAGGATTACCACCACAGCTCTGACAAGGAAGAAGCTACAGGAGAATCACAGATGCCTTTAGGGATGCTACCACAGATTTTCACAAACACAACTTCACAGCCATGCGAAAAATAAAAAGCTGTGTCTTTTTAACTATAGCTTAAATTCTAATTTCATTAGAAATTAAGAGAAAAAGGACAAACAAACTTTACATGGCAATGATTACTACTACAAAGAAGGCACCGCTTCTGAACCCATAAAGCAGTGGTTCTCAACCTGTGGATCCCCAAGTGTTTTGGCCTATAATGCCCAGAAATCCCAGCCAGTTTACCAGCTGTTAGGATTTCTGAGAGTTGAAGGCCAAAACATCTAGGGACCCCCAGGTTGAGAACCACTGCCATAAAGGGAAAGGGCACAAGGAGGTACATAGAGAAAGAAGGGTTGTCTGAGATGCACAGGGATTACACTAGTATTGCTGGTATCCTAATACTAGCTGAAGTCTTGGGGACTTCTCAGAGAGAGAAAAATGTAAGTAGAACTTGGGGGGAAATTATGGTTTATGTAAGGTGGACATAAAATCTATGTGCCTGTTTCCACCCACACATAGCTTGGGCAAGGGCATTCTTGCTTAGTGTGAAAGCAGCTGTATGTGTTTTGATTTGGGAAGAAAGTGTGGGCATGGACAGGGAGGGAACATTTGACTCCATGGAGTTGTTTGGGGCAAAGCATTATGACATGTTAATATTTATACATGATCTTATTAACCTTCCACAGGCTCCAATAGCACTGGGGGAGGAGAACCATGTGCTGTTTGGGCTATGTTGGATGAGAGACCAAGTGTGAGTGTATCGAGTGCATTTTACTCCCCCCCCCCAAAAAAAAGGGCTAAGATTTTGTTTCTTCCTTGCTCTGAGTTGCCTAGCTGGTTTTTAAACAAATCCCATCCCTGTTTGTCTAGATTTTCCTCATTTCCACACTCAGCTTATGCAGAAAAAAGCACTTGCTTGCCCTGTCTCTATTGTGGGTGTCACAAACACCCAGCCCTGATTTCAAGTTGTGATTCTGAAATCTCAGGAAACGGACTATAATTGACTTGACAAACCTTCTCTAGGGTATTCCTCAGAAGTGTTTACTAATATTTACCCTGGTCTTAAAAATAATTTTTAAAGACTTGTTTATTTTAGTCCCTGACATTCATTCTAGTCAAAAGGCAAGCAGCAATATCTTGAACTCACAGTACCTTCCAATAGCATTTTCAAAAGTTGCCCTTTGTAAGGCATATACGCAGCACAATTGAAATCTTATATTTTCGGGTGCGGAGTATGATCATTCATCCAGATCTGCTCATCAGCTATTACCAAGCAAGCCAATGCTCTCTTTTAACAAGATTGGAAGTAAATAGTTCATACCTTTACTACGGGAACAGTTTCATTTAACATAGCCAATGAGTCCATGAGCAATGGAGAACTGTCCAGCCACTCCTGGGATTTTTGTGTTAAATCAGCCATGAGTTTAAGTGTTGAATTAGACTTTAGAAAAGAGAAAGAAAACAGAACAAATAAAAAACTTGGTCAAAATCTTGGAAATAAAGAAGATTTACAGCATAATATCCCAGATTTCATTTTCCACCCCAATCACCAAAGGAAGTCGGGAGTGCTAATAAGACAACTATAGTTTGGAAAGCAAATATGGCAGTCAAAATGTGTAGTGGTGTTTCTTCATTTCTGAGAACCTGATTCAGTCCTTGTTTGGGAATGTTCTTGTTGGTGTTAATAATACGTTGCAGTTGCATTGTGGATCACAGAGAGCTAAACGGAGAGCTTACACTGTTTGAGTAAAGAAAAAGTCACAACTTAATTCATGAAACCTACATAGCATTGGTTTGGCCTCAGATAACCCATCTCTCAGCCAATGACAGGTACCTCTGGCCCGACCATGGGAGGATTACTTTGTATGGCATTTATTCAATCCATGTGGGCATACCACCAGTACGTGATTCCTTGCTAACTTGGTAGTGAAGCATTTCCAGCAACCCCTGAACTGAACCTGAGCCTAACTGCCTGAATCCTGAAGTCCTTTAAAAAGATCTCCATAAAATAAGAGCCCACTAAACACACCTGAATTGCCCATAAAACTGGATTGAGCCCATGTTGCACCACCAAATTTGTGACATAGAGTAAGTATGGAACACCCCCTTCCCCCGCCCCAGAAATCATAACCACACACTATAAAAATCAAACAATAGGGTGTTGGGTGGCAAGACAGATTACCAAAAGAGCAACCTTTGAACTCTTTATACCCAATTCCAGACAGAGCTGCATTAAGTCCTGCCTGGGAAAATGACCCACCACTTGCTGCATGCTGCCCAACTGTCTGATTAGCCAGTCTTCCTAAAAACTATACAAAGCACATGGGCTTCTGGGAAGCAAAAGGAGATATGATGGAAGAAAATGGCAGCTCCCCCTTTCTCCATATCTCCTGAAACCTGGCTTTCCTTCTAAATCAGAAGCCATTGCTTCTATGTTGCAAACATTTCATCAACCAAGTCACATATTCTGAAGGATCATTAACATTATAAATTCTGCTCTTTCCCAAGCCACTGAAGGAGAAACCTTCTAATTGGTGTCTGTTGCAAGTACCAAGTGTTTTGTAACCAAGAAGAACTATTGATTATGTTGAGTGTGGCATTACCTTCTCCATGATCGCTTGCGTTGCGGGAGTGTCTGGGGTATACAGAATCCTCCCAAGCAGCATGGGTTTTAGGAAAGACCAAATTAAGGCCCCCGTAGGTGTTCTAACCAAGTCCAAAAAGAATGATAAGCAGAATTGTGCTGCAGAAATTATTGGGGAGAAAACACACACACAAGAAAGATAAATTAACACGAGCACGCATAACACAGATGCAGTGAGTCTGACGGAAGATGCTTGCCAGGGGGTAGCAGATTCTTGCAGACTCCCAAGGAAGCCTTGTCTTCACATACTGATGTGATGCCATTTGACAAAGCTAATCCTCCCCAAAGATCTCCCACTGCTGAACTCAGCTAACAAGATTTTTATTGTTCAAGCAAAAACCCTTCTGTTTAAGGTTAAATGGAGCTTTTGGAGCTCAGAGGAGCCAATGTCAGTACAGATGAGAAAAAAACCAACTCCACGAAATAAAAGCAGCGACCTTTTTGAATACAAAAGCCAAACTCATTGGGGACTTGAGATTTGGCAAAGTATTAAAGCCACTTCAACTACTGCCTAAATTGCTTCCGTTTTCAGATATAAACTTTTCCCCATAAAAAAGTTCAAAGTTTGCATTTCTTTCCAACAAATCTTCAAAAGCTCAGCAACTTTTGAAGTAATTTTTCCCCATTTTCATTTTCGGTTCTATGCATACATTGACCCATATCTTGCAGAATCTGATCTCACATAGGCTGGAGGGCAACTTACAACAATGTAAAAGTGGCAAAGCAAGTCAAACTGTTGGTACATCTAGCTCTCTCTTCCCACGGGACTCTCAGATGACTAAATAATTTCAGATGTCAACATGAAGAGGAACAAAACCTTGCCTACCTCGTTTTGAAACAAAAGGATAAATAGTTCTTATTTTGTAATCTCTAATACTTATGTTAATGTTGTTAATTGCCAGCAAATCAGTTCTGACTCATGACAACCCTGTGAATGAAAGAGCTTGAAGTGACCCTGCTATCAACAACATTCCTCAAATCTTTCGTATTGAGGGCAGTGGCATATTTGATTGAGTCTATTGACATGTGATGTGGTCTTCTTACTGCCTTCTACCTTTACTAGCCATTATTTTCTAACAGGTCATATCTTCTCATTATCAACAGCTATAAATCTGTTGATAATGAGAAATTCTTTCAAATTCTGAATTTTAACTGGCTACTGACATGGCATTAAATTAAAATGACTTTCATGCTAACTATTTTGGGGGTGAGAAAAAGAGTGATTTTGTGATAAGTTTCTATGCAGTTTCATGCACGAAGAAGAAATTCATATTGCATGCAAATAAAAACTGCAAATAAAAAAGTGCTAGACATTGACCATAGATTTGCACTGGAGGACGTAGCAATTCTTAGAGAGATGTTCTTTCTTAAAAAAAATATTTAGGTCCTACAATGTGCTCAGTGATCAAATTCTGGTACAAGTTGACAATGGAGTTACACTGGAGGACCTAAAATTCCTAGATAGATTTTTATCAAATCCATATATACAGTAATCAAATCCACCAAAGCCAAGTCTTCAAATGTGGAGGTTCAGCTATATTTCAAAACATCTATTTAAATCACATTGACTTTTGAAAATTAAGTGAAGGGGGAAAGTCTTTCAATATATTTAGAACCAGTTAACTTGCCTCAGATGCATCACCTCCCTTTAAATTATCAGCACCTTGCACATTTGCAAGGATTAAAAGGATTCTAATTTCTTCATTTAGAATGATATGTTGAGTACAACACTGTTGACCTTATCATACCAGAATCGTCATGAATCATGGCAAATCTGGTGGTCCCCATTGGAGATGTGGCAAACCTGTTGCCCCATGCCTTGGATTGCCCAACTCACCAGTAACCGCATTCCATGGGGGGAGCATTGGCCACTAAGCTTCCCCCCATGGTTGCTTCCCCCCATATGCCTGTTCCACGATAGTTTAGCCACGAAGCACTGTTAGAAGTAGTATTACGTTGTGGGATGGGAAGGCTCTATGGCTAAACTATCACTGAACTGGTGTATGCCACCAAAACAAGCCCCGTCTGATGAGGTCACTAGTCTTCTGTAAAAATGGAACTTAAAGGTTGAGAATATTTGAATGAGGATTGACACCCTACGGCTCAATCTGGACAAGGCATTAAAGGCTATTGTGACTCTTTCATGGCAGACAGTCTTATTTGGAATCAGAAGCATGTTTGTGGTCCCCCTGAACAAGATTAATGTTTTAAGGTTACATCTAGAATCTCTGAAAAGCTGTAGACATGCAAAATGCTCAGCAAAAGGCTATGGCTGAAAGTACATTTTGCACTACAGTATGTCTTTTCTGATTGTTAATGGGATATGTATGCTAATGCATATTCACATGCATACTAAGGCATGTGGTGACTTGTTCACAGAATGCACACTTTGTGCCGTTATTTCTATGAAGGTATGAAGGTCTGAAAGGCTGAGGTTGTTCAGAAAAGCACAACATATTCTGCATATTTCTGTTTATGAATAAGTCCTAGTTCCAAGAGGCTAAGGTAAAGTTATCTGAAATCCCACTGATTTTAAGGAGATTTTGAACCCGCTTTTTCTTGATATTTCGCTGCATTGTGCTTATTTGAATTTTCCAGGAGCTTTGAATTTCACTCACGTGAATCCTGAGGAATGCCATATTTCTTCATAATATTTTGCACATGCTCGTCTTGTGCTGAAGGATGGTGAATGTTCCGCTCTTCAAAATCAGGTAACAGAGATTGAAAATACAAAGGAGTAATTTCTTGGTTGCAGAAAGCTTTGGAGAGGGTTTTAAATGTTCCAGTGTTTAGTGTCAGGTTGTTAGCCTGATTAAGTGCCTGTGGAAGCAAATGGATGGTATACTGTCAGAATGAAGATAAAATCATGTATATGTGAAATAACACTGATGTAGCACCACATCATATTGGAAACCAGGATGGGGAAGAATGGCAACTGTTGTGTGTGGGTGTTAGGTTAAAAAAATTCTTTCTCTCAACCTATCTTCCTACACATCCAAAAAGGGAGGTGAAGAAGAGACAAACTGCAGGGCAATTGGTCAATGTTGAAAATACCTACATAAATTATTAAGAAGAGCAACAAAATTGACAACTAGCATAGTAATTCCCAGTGCTCAGCATGATGGGACTTGAAGTACCTCCACTCACTTCACAAGACCACTGCCAACCTCATCCAAAGACTGATCAAGACCAAACTTGGCACACAGAGCCCCCATGACTCATTCTACATCCTGGCATAGCATTAAGGAGGATGGACCACGGATGATAGGACTTGAAGTACCTCCACTCACTTCCCAAGACTGCTGCAACCCTCATCCAATAACTGAGCAAGACAAAATTTGCCACACATAATCCCCATGACCCACTCTACATCCTGTTGCAGTTTGGAGAAGGATGGACCATGGACGATGGGACTCCCATCACCTTCCCTCACTGCCCAAGACCACTGCAAGCCACATAAACAACTGATAAAGACCAACCTTGGCACAAAATGCCTTTCTCAAATAACCCGGGCAGCACCGGGTCCCCAAGCTAGTAAATAAACATAAAAATAACAGAGATATAAGCTTTAACATCATTCTTACTGGAATTTATTTTGCATTTTATGATTCTTTGATATGACTGATTCCTGCTATCTGGACTCATATCTGTTATGACTACCACAACTATCCTTCTGGAAATAGATTCTTTTGTACTAAACCCATTTTAGTGAAGAGATGTAGGAAAAATTAAGGGTGATAAGACTTACACAAAGCAATACCTGATTAACCTATGCCAGTAAGACACCCTTCCTTCCCATGCACACTCCTCCCTTGCTCTTCCTGGCACCTCCTCATATGCTCTCTCCTCAAAGTAGCTGAAGTGAAAATATTTTCCATCATCCACCAGCTCTCTTCTCACCCACTGCTTTGTCCCTCAGCTCCCCAAATCTGGTTTCATTGCTGGCAGGCTTAAATGGTTGAATGAATTCAAAGCCTTGTGTTGCTCATAATAACCGCAGCCCACTTCAGCTGTAGAACAGCTGTGATGCTTCTAACAAAAATATGACCTAGTCACAGCTATCCATGTTCTAGTAATAATTTGTGACAATGCACTGGGCAACCTATGAAGCTTATTGGGAAACCTCAGATGGCCCTGGAAATAATTGATACATTCTTAAGAGGGACAACAAAGTATGATTGTATCTCACCAAGGGTCCATTCACATTATACAATTTTAGTGCTATATTACAGTAAAGCTTTTGTGAGTAATAATGCATCAACTATGACATTTCGTCCTTTTACTGAGTTCCCTGGTGCTAGTTTTGAGGATGAAAACCTTTGTGTTTTCCCACTTTATTCATAACTTGTATGGCTGTTAAAATGATTTTAAAATTGCTTTACCCATCCAATTTTTGTAAGATTGGTTGTAAAAGGTTTGTTATGATTTGTTTAAACTATTTTTACAGCCTTATGTGAATTGGAGATAAAATGTTTAAAATAAATAAAAATGAATGCAACTGTGCTCAAAATTTTGCACTGCAATGTGCAGTAAATGACATTCATGTACAGTACATCCTTCACTGTAACTTCCTGGATTCTTCTGTCCTACCAGAAGTTATTGTTGTTCTTAGCCTTCAAGTAATTTCCATCTTATAGCAACCCTGTGGTGAACATATCACTATTTTTGAGTTTTGTTCAGAGGGAGTTTGCCTTTGCCTTCATTTGGGGGGTTTGCATGGCCAAGCAGGGATCTGAATCACCTCCAAACCACTACACCATATTGGCTATCGGAAACACTTTCCATAATCTATGGTGAAGATACGAATTTCCATTATATATTGGGTAAATATTTTATTGATAATTTTAATATTTGTGCTGGGTTAATAGCAACGTTCAATAATTTGCTTTCACTATTATTATCTTTTGCTTATTGGCAAGGGAAACCAACCTTAGAGAATGGTGCATTCCTTGATTGACGTAATTTTTTTAGAGAATGGACGGCATCTAAGAGTGGACGAACATCTGAGATAACCTTTTTCTTGAAATGGTTCAGTTCTTTGAGAAGATCAAATACCTGATCTAAAGAAGTTTGTAGTTCCTTGGGGAAAAACATCTAGAATAGACAAAAGGCATAAATATGGTCAAAATCAAACATTCTTGCTTATAAGGGGCAAAATCCATGCAATGTGGATAGCATTGGTTTCAATGAGGGCACTAAAAGTGGCTGATCAATGTGTCTTCAGGGTACACAATCTTGGACAAAACAGTTAGAACGACTTAAGATGGAGGGGAACAAGTAACTCAAAAACTAGCAGTATTAATATTAATAATAATAATAATAATAATAACTTTATTCTTATATCCCGCCACCAAAGGGACTCAGGGCAGCTTACTTGGGGACCAAGCCAAGCATAGACAAGGGTTACAAAGTAACATACTTAAAATGTATAACATATAACATAATTAAAAACAATAAAACCAAAACAATAAAAATATTTTTAAAACTTCAACCAACATTGTGACCAGTAACCAGGAAAACTGGGCATGTTCAGGATTGATAGGGTAGGGCAAGGACTTGTGCAAATGCAAAACTGTAGGGCCAGACCGGAAATAAAGTCCTGGGAAATCAAAATACAAGTCATATCAGTTGGTAAGCTGGCTGGGATTTCTGGGAGTTGAAGTCCAAAACAACGGGAGGAACACAGGTTGGGAACCACTGGTCTAGATGAACATGAGTATCTAAAACTTAGGGGACCTGGCATGTCTACTACCATGAGAGGGTATTTATCCAAAGCAGAGCACTGTCCTTTAGCCAATGAGTATGGACAAGTCTCCAGATTTTCGACCTTCTTATCAAGGACTTTTAAGAAAAGGAGTATAATCTAAAGAACAGGAACTGAAATGAGACTTTCTTCTATTTAGTCTGACCTATCCTACTAAGTCCAACTTGAAGCAACCCTGTACAGACCGGCCATAAAATGTCAAAGTGCCACCCTCTATCCTGATCCGGCAAATTGCAATAGAGTGGGACTTTGGTATGCACTGAGGTTGATTTCCAGGACATCCTGTGCATTCAAATATGCATTATATATAATGGTGTAGTAAAATGCTGTCATTAATATAAAATGATAATATAAACATTTTACTTTTGGGGTGTTGCTCGGAAGCTGCAATTAGTCCAACGTTCGGCAGCCAGGTTACTAACAGGAGTGGGGCACAGGGAGCATACAACTCCCTTGCTGTGCCAGCTCCACTGGCTGCCAATTAGCTTCTGGGCACAATTCAAAGTGCTGGTTTTAACCTACAAAACCCTATACGGTTCTGGCCCAGTTTACCTGTCCGAACGGATTCTCCCCTACGAACGATCAAGAACATTAAGATCCTCCGGAGGGGCCCTGCTCTTGGTCCCGCCAGCTTCGCAAGCGTGGCTGGTGGGGACGAATGACAGGGTCTTCTCTGTGGTCGCCCCTCAGCTGTGGAACTCTCTACCAAGTGATGCTAGATCTGCCCCTCTCTGTTGTCCTTCACCAGGAGGCTGGTGAAGACCTGGATGTGGAACCAAGCCTTCCCAGATGTAGCAACCCAGTTCCCTTTCGTGCCTGGGGGGCAGGGGGCTGCACCGGGGGTCCCACTTGCATTAGGGCCAGCTGCAGTTGATGAGGATATGGAGGAAGGGGCTGATGAGTTAGCTGGGCCTTCCTCTCCCACAGAGAGCTTGGCCTGGGATGATGAATGGCCTGATGGCTATGCTAGCTGGGAAGTTCAGGCTGACCCTGAGAGTGATGATTCTGATCATTATGAGAAACCAGGTGGTTACGGGTCACAGGAAAGGATCAGAGAAACAGTGGAGGATGAGCCCATGGAAGCCGAAAGGGAGTGCGGCTCTCATGAAGATAGCGACCCAGGTGCTGGGAGGCAAGGACGGAGCTTTGATAGGAGACGGAGCATTGAGTCCAGCAGGAGGGATTGGCAGGGTAGCCTAGAGCGCCAGAGAAGCGCTAGATCCCATAGCACAGATTGGCGCAGAAGCCTAGAGCGTCGGGGGGCCTCGCCAAGGGGATTAAGTATAGGATCCGTGGGAACGGATCCTCAGTAGCTCGGCCACTTCTATTCTAAAAGGAGTGAAGCGAGCGGAGTTCCACGGAGCCAAGTTGCCGGCTCAAGCCTTGCCAAGAAGTTTCTTGGAGTTGTTCATGAACTTTGCCTTGTTCTTTGCCTTGTTCTTTGCCACGGACCAAGTCCTTGATTCGCATAGTTTTGCGGAGCCTTTGCCACGTTTGCCTTTGGATTTTTATCTATGGACTCTTTACCTTTTGGATTGAACTTTTTGATACTTTTTATGGACAATTTACCTTTTCACCTGTTTCTTATTATTCAATAAATAGTTAGCTGATTACCATCTCTGTGTGTGTGATTAAGGGGCTGGGCCAAGACCATGCATCGTGACACCAGAATAGGCTGAGATTGGCTATTGTCTGAATGCATGACCACGTTTACAGATTGAATGGAATTGTTTTAATGGCGATGTGGTTTTATGCTGGGTTTTTATGTATTTTAATATGTTGTTGAAGTTGTTTTTAAATTGTATAGCAGGGGTGCTCACACTTTTTCAGCATGGGAGCTACCATATGAAGAACCAACTTTAAAAGATCACCTGCAAACCACTCCCTCCTTCCCCCCCCCCCTGCCTGATGACAGGCAATGCACATTATATATAATGTGTGTTGCCAGGGAGGGGGGGGAGGGAGGAGGAGTGCAAACCACTCCCTCGTTCCCCCCTCCCTCCCTGATGATAGGCAACGTGCATTATATATATAATGTGCGTTACCTTAAGCAGGGAGGGGGGAAGGAGGGAGTGGTTTGCACTTCCTCCTTCCCCCCTCCCCCTGCCTGATGACAGGCAACGCAAATTATATATAATGTGTGTTGCCTGTAAGCAGGGAGTGGGAGGGGGGATGGAGGAAGTGCAGCCCCCACCCTTCCTTTCCTTCCCTGCTTGTAAATAAAGCGGAGCAACCCTTGTTGCCCCGCTTTATTTACAAGCAGGGAACTAAGGATGGGGGCTCGATCGATGCCCCCACCCTTCCCTCCCTGCTTGTAAATAAAGCGGAGCAACCCTTGTTGACCCGCTTTATTTACAAGCAGGGAACTAAGGATGGGGGCTCGATCAATGCCCCCACCCTTCCCTCCCTGCTTGTAAATAAAGCGGAGCAACCCTTGTTGCTCCGCTTTATTTACAAGCAGGAAAGGAAGGGTGGGGGCTCGATCAATGCCCCCACCCTTCCTTCCCTGCTTGTAAATAAAGCATTATAACTCGCATTATTCCCATCCAGGGAAGCAGGAGGGGGTGCGCCTGCCCTCCTCCTCCCTTGGATGGGAATAACGCCAGACAAGGCATCCTCCCTGCCCCTCCCAGCTGACAGGCATCGCTGTGCGATGCTTCTGAGCCAGGGAGGGGAGGGAGGGAAGAAGCGCAGAAGCGGCCATTCTCGCTGTTGCACTCTTAGAGGCGGCCAGGCGGCACGTGAAGACGACCAGCTGCGAGGAAACGCAATTGACCGGGTGAGGGCCTGAAGATCACCCGGATGAGGCCTAAAGATCACCCGGTCGATCTCGATCACCGTCCTGAGCACCCCTGTTGTATAGCATTGAATTTTTGCTGTTATGCCAGTCTGAGTCCCTCGATAGAGGTGAGAAGGTCAGAGTACAAAAGTTTTAAATAAATAAATAAATAAAGTTATGGATTATTTAATTCACAGATATGGAGGACCAGCTATATACAAAGAAGTGCCAGGTCTTGATCTGCTATTGTATTTCCCATTAGCTCCCAGAAATTGAGACTTAGGAAACCTTTGAGATTCAGTTGCTATAAATGCACAACATAGTAAATATAGGAATTTGGACAGATGAAAATTCCCAGTCTTAATTGGCAGGGAGTGAAGAAGAAGGTTGTTTATTAGGATGTGGCAGTGTGGAAGAAAAAAGTTATACAGGAGCATGGAACACTGTCGCTTCCCCTCACCGGATGGAGGAAAGCACAAAATTAACACTAAAAAGGAGAAAATTGCAGGAAACTTAACCTATATCACAGGCATTGCCTGTGATGTAAATATTTGTAGGACATTGAGGTAGCCAATGCAGGATGCTGCAAACATGCCGAGAAGGGGCGTGGCTGTAAAATTGGATAAAAGAAGTGGAAACCAGTGTAAAATTGCTTTTAAAAAACCCATCTGATGCCTTACAATTTTTTCCATGTCAGGAGTGACTTGAGAAATTACATTAGACAATTTATAAATATAGTGACAATACATATGTGATGCTTATGTGCCTCCAAGTCAACTGTGACTTATGAAGGTCCTATCCAATGGTCGTCTTGATCAGATTTATTTAGAAGAAATTTCCCATTGCCTTTTAGGCTGAGAATATGTAGTTTGTCCAAGGTCACCCAGCTCCATTTATGTTCAAAGCCTGGTCTTCCAGAGTCCTCACTCAAATCACTATACAGCACTGACCCTTACAATATATAAGAAGATGTACACACACATATATATACGTATATGTGTGTGCACCTAGATGACCTAAAATATGTTTTAGAATTGCAACTTGTTATGCAAACCTTGTACATGAAGTTGTAGACATCCAGGTAATGAAGAAATGTGACTCCCAATAGATAAGACTTGTGAGTCCTTTCTGTGAGTGGTAAGTTGCAGAACTCCTTTGCTACAACTTCCAGCTTAGCATCTGTAACGTCAACATAGCAGAACTCCAGCTGGAGGATCTGGAAAATCAGCTGTATTGGCACAGAAGAAAAACAGGTTTGTAAACAGTGAGCTCTTTCAGTAATGAGGATGAATTAAGTAGTTCTCTCTTTGAGAACACTGGCCTATGCCACCCTCCAAAGTGGCTGACACAGCAGTAGATGTCCTTCTTTACATAATAGTCAATATGCTGGTGCTGTCTTTAATGTGCTTACATACAAGAACACCAGCTAAAAGATTACCTTTCTTTGGACCTTTAGCATTAACAGACATCCTGTTACCTCTCCAATATTTGTGAATAAGTTGTTCCAGAATCCATTACTACTCCTTGCCTTGAGACAGAAAACAAAGAACAGGTGATAGGAGTATAAAATGATCTTATTGAGGCTTTGGGTGCAGCTGCACTATAGAATAAATGTAGTTTGGCACTACATGAACTACAAGACTCAATGCTGTTGAATCCTGGGGCTTCTTGGTTGGTGAGGCACCAATACACTTTGGAAGAGAATACCTTTTACAATTACAACTTCCATGATTCCATAGCATTACACTATAGCAGTGAAACTGCATTTAATTCTACAGTATATATGCACTCTTTGTTTTCTGTGATGCATATACATTCTCCTGCTGTCTCATAGCCAAAACAGATTTTCTGTGGGTGTTCCTAATCATTCAGAAATGTGGTCAATCTGATTACCACAGGCAAAAGCAGAATTAGTGTATATCCCACCACCAGCTCCTATTACTCAACTTTTCCCTTAGATGTAGGATAGGATTTTGCATTTTTCCATATGGAGGAGCACATTATATGGAAAAACAACTATGGAATTCCTGAAAAGCATTATCTTGCTTTTTGCTGAGGGTTACCATTTTTCTTCACTCTGTTTTGTTCAATCAGTATGCGTTGATAACAAGCTTTCTTACATTAAAGACTTCCATTTTAGTAGCAGCTGGCATTTGAAGATCTTTCCACCCATGTGTTAGCATTATATTTTATTTTGATGGACAGAATGGCAGGGACTGTGTTTGTGTATGTGCATGTATTCTCTCTCTCTCTCTCTCTCTCTCTCTCTCTCTCTCTCTCTCTGGCATTACTTCGCAAACAAAGATTCTTAGGAGGGACTCATTCCACGCTTTCTACAAGTGCGTTGATGACTAGAGGTTGGATGTGTCCTTCGAGCCTGTGCAATGGATTTTTCTGGTGGAGTACAGCATGCACAGAACTGGCCTCACCCTTTAAACCAAAAGTTTGTCTGCCGGGGCCTAGGAAGCTTAGGACAATGGCAGCGAGGTCCTCAGGTCTCTAGATGGTTGACCTTACAGGGTTAGACGAGCACCATCTGCCCGGGTTTGAAATTAGAGTTTTCCTTCTCTTATGATGGTTGCCAAAAGGCTATAGAGCCCATCCTGCCCATTGACGCTCTTTGTCAGACCCTTCGGTTGTGAGCTGTCTAGCATGGGAGGCCCTACCGGTGGCTATTATGCCACTGCCAGCATAGCTCACAACTTCATTAGGGTACGCAAGCCTCTCCCCCATGATAAGGGGGCGCCAATGGAGAAGACATGTATACTAGAGATGTATATTTTCTTGTCCACCATGGAAATTGTTGAAAACCACAGGAGTTTTTACTTCTCAGGAATTTTTGTTTTTAAAAATGTTGGTTTTGTACACACATTTTGTGTGAAAAACAATTCTGAGGCAAAAATATACTGCCTTTCCACAACAAAGTTGTGAAATTCAAAAGATAATCTTGTCCAAAGGGAGTAATCTGCAATTTTTTTTTCTTGCATGAGAGAATTAAACTAAAGATCATTTAAACCCCAAGTTTGCATAAACCTATTAGTGCGCATTTGGTACTATAAGACCTGAGTGAAATAGTGAGCCGTAATAATACACTTGCCTGTTTTCTGTTTTCAGGAAGTGGCATTTCCAGCAGGGCATTGATGCTTTCTTCTGACATTCCTACTACACTTCTGAGATCGTTCCTGAGGCTGTCTTCATTTCTGAACAGATTTATTAATGTGTCTTTAAAATAGAAATTAAAAATTAGTTTTGCTTCTAGGAATCGCATTGTTTGCACAGAGTACTTATAGCAGGAATATGGAAGAAGGAGAAAATGCCTCAAGAGTGTCACCATGTGGTACATTTCAATGTGAAATAACTCAATAGATTTAGTCGCATTTTTTAAAAAAAGTTTTGCATTCGTGCAACAAGAAAGATTGAGGTGGCGGGATCATTTTGAAGCCACTAGTGTTCAAAATTAGACTAGATTTGTCCCCTGAACATTTTCCAGGCATGTCCAAATAATACATACAGACTTTAATAAACACTTACTAAAGTATACCCTTTCCCAAATGTCTATTCAGCAATCCCTCACTTGTTATATGTTGCCCAACTCTTCAGTTTCATAAGCTTAAGAATAAATACTAATTAAAACTATCTAAATGTTCTCCCATTCCTAAATCTTGTTGGACGTGTGTGTTTCATTACCAGCAATGAATTGCATTTACCATTTTACCAAACCTCATTAGACAAAACATCTATTTTCCATTTAAACACAATTTAAATCCTAACATTTAGTAATAAGTTATTCACTGATTCTATTATTTCTCTGCCTTACAAAATACTTCATTCCAATGATGTGGCTGGTGGGCAGGTGAATGAGCCTCTCGTGATATGGCTGATGATATCAGTCCATAATAGTGTTGCCTGGGTTGATACCTCATATTATAACACTATTATGAAAATGAATCACATTAGCTGTACCATCGGGGGTTCATTTACCAGTTTGTCCTCCAGCATGATACATGCACCATCTTTTAATAATGTCCTCCTGCTGTCTACATAGACCAAAAGTAGGTCAGGCATCTATACAAAAAAGCTCAATGCATACCATCTAGTGTATGTAACAATAGATTTCAAAAACTAATGGGAGAATATTTCATGCCCAGGCCACCCAACTGCTGACCTGAGATTTCTATTACTCAAGAAAGCAATTTCAAAGAAAGACTTAGCATAACATGGCTGAAGGTGAAGTTATATTTTTCTGGCATTTATTAGATACCAAGATTTCAAGTGAACTTTGGAAATAGTAGAGCAAACTTATGACGTCCATACTGAGATGTTATATTGACATAGTTCTATCTCTTTGAACTTGGCTGCATTATGTGCAATACTAAGGTTTGTCGTTTGATCATAAGAATCCTCTGGCTGTGAATTCTAAAGTGCCCCTTCCATAATACAAATCCTCTGATGTCCTAGGATGGTGATGACAAAGCTTTTAGAGATTAGGTGCCCAAAGTATGGGGGAAGAGGGGTTGGGCACTCAAGGGGGTGAGCAAGGAGTGGCAAGCGGGAAAGCAAGCAGGGGTGGGTGAGAGAGCAGGAGGTAGGCAAGCAAGCAAGTGAACAAGCAAGGGGAGAAAAAGCAAGATGGTGGGCGGATGAGGGGGACAATTAAGCGGAGGCAGGCAAGTGGGGTTTGGGCAAGTGAGCAACTGAAGGTGGGTAAACGAGTGAGTGAGCAAGCCGGTAGTTCTGACATATATATTAAAACAAGATATCAAGTTACATTCCCTCCCTTGTTTGCCACCTCCTTAAGATCTTTCCGTTCAGAAAGGTATTTAATTTAGACAACTAACACTTTCTTATTTGTCTATTGTTTTAGATACCATCTGTATGCTTTCAATCACCTAACTGGACTTTGCCAAGTCTTATGAGTTGTTTCAGAAAAAGAAACACAAACATATTTTTAACTATCTTGGATGCTTTTCAAAGTGGAAAAGTGAATATAAACAAAAAAAACAGTTTTAAAAGGAGCTAGACATTCTTTCGCTTTTTCACCTGTCAAATCTGAGTAGCAAAGAATAAAAGATAGTGGCCATTATATCTGGTACCTGATGCACATAAAACTCTTTTTCATTTCTCTATCTGTCTATCCATCTAGCCCATAGTACTTCAGACTGTTAGGTACTTTCACTCTCAAGCCATTAAAGGCTTTAAAGTCAAAATTTAACAACATGAAAGGATTAGGATGTAAAGCATCACCTGATGTTTCCAAACTGTTTTTAGTGCTGGATAAATATATAACAGGATGTTACCTAAGCATTTAGAGAATGGTACTTGTTGTCTCAGGGCATCACTTGTTGTCTCAGGGCATCACTAGTTCCACTATAGAGCAAAACTGAGGACAGCCTGTTCGTAGATCCGCAAATGGCATACTTTTCAGATTAATGTTCCTCACTCTTCATTTTAAAGTATGTTATATGCATAGGAATTGGTTAGTATAGGTAATCACTAGGCATGGGAAAAATGAAATGGAAATTAAATGGATTCGTTAGAGATTCGTATGTAATGGGACTTTTGATGTTTTACGTATCGCTGTCGCGAACCAGGAAGTAGACTTTCTTTTACGGCACTTCGGGGCGCCATTTTTGTATCTGGGTCGTGAAGCATTCGTATGGTTTCTTTGCCCTTAGTAAGCGTGTTTTGTCATTGGCTGATGGATACCAGGTGGACATACCCTCCCTTCACTCCACCTTTCCTTTAGCCAATCAGAGGCAAAGAAACATGGATGGGGTGAGCGAGGGCCTCCTCCTCCTCTCTCGCCAATGACAGGCCTGCGAGAGAGAGGAGAAAGGGCCCCGCGCCCCTGCCTCCTCTCTCTAGCCTCGATCCATGCATCGGGGCTAGAGAGAGGCAGAGAGGCGCTTTTTCCACTAAAATATAAGCCGGCCCAAGCCTGGGTCGGCATATTTAGCGGGAAAGGACTCGCTCACCCCTCGCCTCTCTCTCTGGCCTCGATCCATGGATCGAGGCTAGAAGAGAGCAGAGAGAGGCAGCGGGGCCCCTTTCCGCTAAAATATAAGCCGACCCAGGCTTGGGCCGGCTTATATTTTTAGTGGGAAAGGGGCCCCGCTACGCCTCTCTGCCTCTCTCTAGCCTCGATCCATGGATCGAGGCTAGAGAGGGGCAGAGAGGCGTCAGGGCCCCCTTTCAGCTAAAATATGCCGACCCAGGCTTGGGCCGGCTTATATTTTAGTGGGAAAAGGGGCCCCACGCCTCTCTGCCTCTCTCTAACCTCGATCCATGGATCGAGGCTAGAGAGTGGTAGAGAGGCGTGAGAACCTTTCAGCTAAAATATAAGCCGGCCCAAGCCTGGGTCTGCTTATATTTTTAGCTGGAAGGGGCCCGCGCGCGCCTCTTTGCCACTCTCTAGCCTCGATCCATGGATCGAGGCTAGAGAGAGGCGAGGGGTGAGCGAGGCACCGGCGGCGTGGGGGAAAGAGGGGCGAAGAAGAGAAAAGAAGGGATGGGGAACCAAAGAGCAAAGGAAGGAATGAAAGAAGAGGGTAGAGAAGGAAGAAAGGAGGGAAAGGGGAAATAATAATAAGGGGGGGGGGAGAATCGTACTTCACTTTCACAATTGTCCTGAGAGCTAGTAGCTACTACCTCTTATATTTATGTTATACATCTACAGCTCCACTTAATTGCACTGCAGAGGTGAAGGGAATGTTCCCCTTGATTTTTAACTGTTTCCCTGCTTTTCCTACTTTAGAACCACTTTAGAATTTCGTTAGTACTTAAGTTACATTTAGCACTTTTTGCAAAAATTTTTGTAAGTCTTTAATATACTAATCAAAAAATAATCCCCCAATTTGATTTTAGAATTGCGATTTTAGGATTCTAACCCAAGCCTAGTAATCACATACCAGAGAAGTAATTATTTGCTAAGTTTATTCTCAAAGGAAGCCATGAGTAATATTAGCTTTATTCTTCCCACTGTGAAAAAGTCTTCAAAATGTGTGCAGTGTTTCAAAGCCTACTTTCAGTTAAGGACTTATCTTGCAACAAATACAGGATATAATTTTTGTACACAGAAAATATTTATGTGCAGAACATGTTGTTTCCCGCAAAAAAAACCAATGCTGTAGTTGTTTACATAGTCTATGTAAAATGTGAAAAAAATCATGCTGAAAGGGGCATTTTCTCATAGAAAAAATGTGTGTAAAAATATCATTTTGTGGACAGAAAGTGTTGTTTCCTGAGCAACATAGTAAGTCTGGAACTGTGAAATTTTTCATCAGCCTAGTATTCTCCTTGTCAACCCTAAAGAAACACATTTTGACCACTTTTCCTCATATTTTATAATATTCTTTATATCAGATGTTTCTATCTATCAGATGTGACAGATATGAAAACATTTAAATGCATTCATGTAATTGCAACTACTCTTATTGGGACAAAAATTCTATTTAGCCCATTAGAAAAATTTTGTTCCACATTTATTCACTTGTTTTTGTCTTTTAAAAAAAACCTAGGTGGAAACTTTTTTTAAAAAATTAAAAGACAATACATAGAAACATACCTTGTTTTCTGGAATGTGTTATATTCTTGGTGATATTCACTATAGAATTAAGAGACGCCATATATGCAGAAATATCCTGAAAATATTGAAGATGCGGCACATTTTCTTGTAACCTTTTTAAAAAAGAAAAATATATAGTTGTTAGTAATTTGTATATTGCAAATTAAAAAGCAATGTTACAGATTACTTTAAGGAGGTCTTACCAGACAATTTGCTGCTGGAGTTTTTTGGGATTCCCAATTAACATTTCCTGGAATTCTGCAGAAACACTTCTGCGGTTAATAGAGTTGGTCACTACACGATCACTTAGTTTTAGATGGCGAAGAAGCTTCTTATGATATTCACTTTCATTACACAACTCTACAAAATTAACATCAGGAAGCTGGCAGGTTTGCTGCAATGACTTGATAATCTCAGAGTCACAAAGGAGTGATGTCAAGTTTTGAAGGCGAGTTAACTTTGAACACAGCCAAAAGAAAGACAAATTAGTTATTCATATATGAATGAGAGTAAGAGTGATAAAGCTGTAGAATCCCTATACACCAACATCTGCACACTAAGAAGGATTCCAGGCCATCATGAATACCATTGTGAATGATGTTACAGTAAACTCAGTCATCAAACTATGCTACTTAGTACTTAGTCATAACATGTGTGTACCTCCAAGTCAGTGGCACTGCCATGTGCAGGGCCGTAGCCAGGATTTTGATTCGGGAGGGGCTGAGTTTGATTCGGGAGGGGCTGAGTCTGAGTGGGAGGGGGTCTACCCTACCAAACCTTTTGTATTGTTATCCCAATACCCCCATGAATATGGGATATATTGAGCATGGTGATCATATCATGATATGAATAAGCATAACAGTTTAAATAATGCACCAGTAAGGCCTTCTTGCGGACCACCCTGAGAATTTCGGGGGGGGGGGGCTGAAGCCCCCAAGCCCCCCCCCTGGCTACATGCCTGGCCATGTGTAACCAACCATATGATACCACAGGATGTGAATGTTTTTCTTGCTAACCTGGAACAATGCTTCCTCAGAACAAACATCCAGAAACCTCTCCTTTACCCTAAAATTTCTTGAGCACATCTTTTTTATTTGTCTACATCAGGGGTGCTCACACTTTTTCAGCATACAAGCTACTTATAAAACAACCAAATCAAAATGATCTACCTACCCACTACAAAAATGTGAAACATATAACACAATATCTGCTTTGAACTGGGTTTTCTGAGTCTACACTGCCATATAATCTGATTCAAAGCAGATAAAATGGGATTTTATTCAACTGTGTGGAAAGGACCTCAGATAACCCAGGGCCGGCAGCACTTGGGCAGCATTGAGAGCCTGCGGTACAGGACTGAGCCTTCCTCCGGACCTGCCTGCGATCTACCAGGGCGCCCTACGGGATCTACCAGTAGATCGCGATCTACCTAATGAGCACCCCTGGTCTACATGGAAATCAAGCAATTGAAAAGTCCTACAAGGATTTCAACAACTTCAGCTTACAAACATCCTCAACCTGGAACAATCCACACAACAAATTAACTTTCATGACGCCACTGGGAAATTATACAATGGATATGAGCTGTCAGAATTTAAAAACCATTTAAAGATCCATCTCTTCCGGTAGTCCTACCCAACCAGTTTCTAAGCATCAATTTTAAACTTGTACCCTTTGCTTAATCTCTGTTTTGTGTATATTAATATGTATTTTATAGAAATACATTTCCATTTGTATATTTTATAAAATACATTTTTATATGTGTGTTTGTGGTATTTTTACAATGTGTATGTGTTTTAATTATTCTGTAATTCTCCTAAAGCCACGAGGCAAGGCAGGTAAGAAAAATATATAATAATAATAATTAATAATAATTTTTAATTATAATTAGATACTAAGGCCTTTACAAGTGTTGGTCCTTGAACAAAGAAATTACAAAGAAAAACTAGAAAGAGAAACCGTAGAATTTAGTTATATTGACAGATTTCAATCCATTAACAGAGGTATGAACAAAAACAAACTGCACATATAACAAAATGAACCTTCTCAGAGTTTTGAACCCAGAGAAACCGATTTTTGGTAAGCAGATTTATTGCTTGCACACACCAAGACTAATTGACTATCACATTAACATTAACATGGTACCTTAGCGGGCTACCGCTGGCTGGCTGCTCACCCTACCCCCTCCCCCCCCTTTCTCCTCCCTATTGTGTCATGTTGTTCATATGGATACCAAGGGAATCAGTAGTTACTGAAATGGACATCCAAGTGCCACCTCTGTGTTGATGGAGGCAGGCAGGATTTTCCCCGGGTACTGGTTGTGTTTTGAGGGTTTTGCCCTCCCTTCTGCTAGAGATCCCTGTGTACAACTAGTGGGCCACTGTGTGACACAGAATGCTGGACTAGATGGGCTGAGGCCCGATTCAGCATGGCTCTTCTTATGTTCTTATGTTCTTATGTTCTTATATTGCTGTTGTGTTACTTGAAGTAATAAATAAATAAATAATAAATAAATAACATGAACACAAGCCATAAAGATCTGAAAGACCTACAGCACCTCACCAATATTTTTGAAAACTTAAGGCAAAGGTCACAACGTGCACCTTACAATACGCCCCACTCCCACAACTGTATCTATATGACTCTTTGCTTCATCGGAAGAAGTACAAATCTCATGCTAAAATTCTAAACCAAAATTCTAAAGGTGCTGTCACATTTCATCCCCCCCCCCCCATCCCTTCTTCCTTTTTATATATATAAAGCTACTCACTCTTGACATCAAGATTTCTGAAACTGTTGAATATTTCTTGTAAGTATCGTGAGAGGATAACAGAACACTTTCTAGCTGTGCTATCTTTAGCATGAGAGCAGAATTTTCTGGAAGAGTAAGAAACAATGAATAATTAACTTATTAGTCTATTTCAAGCAATTTTGTTACATTATTACTACCTGTAAGACTGCCTAAGTGTCTATCAATAAAACTCAGATATATCCCCCCTCCCAATTGTAGGTGGAAATTAAGTTGCAGAAGGATCAAGACTGAGTTTTCAAACAGCCAGAAGTGAAAGAATAAAAAATGGATGGATAGAACCTAAAGGCAAAATTGGAAGATAGATATAGACAAACACACACACATATACATGCATAAAAACAGATCAACACATATGCATATGCAAACTAAATTATTATATGGACTGCAAGCTATCTCTTGAAATGTAGATGCCAGAATCAAATCTGCAGAATAGGGGTGGTTGATCCATAAAATTTTTTGATTCTAACCTCATTGGGGGAGGGGGGGGGGGATTTCCATTGCTGGGTCAGTATAGAAATTATTCCAAAACACTTTAAGTAAATTTCGTAATTGAAACGTAATTGATAATGAATTTTCGTTATTATTCCTTATGCCAGCTGGGAGGGAAGAATGAAGGGCAAGCCCTGGACTCTTCCCTCCCCCCCCCTGCTCGGGAATAAAGCGCCCGACTCAGTTGTCAGCTGGTGAGAGGAGAAAGGTGGGTGCTGCTGCCCTCCAGTCCCCTCTCGCGAGTTGAGAACTGAGGTGGGGGGGGGGAATGACCTAATTACGTGACCTTTAGAAAAAATGGCGACCCCGGGTTCAGTTTTGAAACTTCTCTTCCGGGTTGGACCCCGAGGGTCGATATAAGGCAGAAATAATTTCAAATACGAAAAATAACAGATTTCAAAGTATTTTAAACCAGAGATATCCACCCCTACTGCAGAAAATTAATCTGTGTGCTCTCAAAATGCTGGGCATAAGTTTTGTAGCATTTGAAGAAATGCAAAGTGTGCATGCTCAGAAGTTATTGATCTTTTCCAAGTTTTAGGTGTGATCCCTTAAGACAGAAAAAAATCCCCATTATCTGCTTATTTCTGATTTTTATCAGTTGCCCTGGGGACTTTCCAAAGTCAAAAAATAAAATGTGAGATTTCTTTTTAAAGAACAAATTAATGGCCAGCTAGTCCTGGGACTCAACTAGACAGAAAAAGCTGTTGATGCATCATTAGCTTAATCCATTATGGCATGTCGGGATAGAGTACATCTATCTAAAATTTGTATAACCTAAAATGAAGAAACGTGATTTTTTATTAAATTCAATAGATTTCCAACTGGTGAGGTCTACCTAGGGATTCTCCAGCATGTTTTATTCAAACACACCCACCCACACAACAGCAGCTGTACATTTTATGCAGAAATTGCAGCAGTCATACTGTTGCATTTGACTTAGGTGTTTGCTATGGAATAAGCTGGTGTTATGTGCGTCTGCCAGATACTCATTCGGTGGGAGGCAGGTTTCTGGGGACTATAGTGTCCTGGCTCTAGTTCAGCAAAATACTTCTGCCACTGAGAATAGTTCAACTGCCGACTCAAATATTCAGCTGCCCCAGGAGAAAGATTCAGTAAAATCAAACAAACAAACTGCGCAGTACCTGTCAATTCGCTCTCTAGCTTTTCAGTCACATTCATTAGGCAAATCAAATATGATCTGAAGCCATTATTAGGTGACATCTGTATAAACACATTTTCAAACTCTGCAAAGAGAAACCTGAGACAAACAAGTGCATGGGGTCAGCTTCTTAATGTGATGCAGCAGACATTACAAAACAGTTTTCCAAGGAAGTTCTAAACTAACAGAAAATTCTGCAGCCACTTAGATTGGAACCACCTCCACCTTCAGCCCCTATGCGTGCTTACACTATCTGCTCCAACTGCATTCACACATATCCTTCATCCCTAGATCTCTGCCCCCTCCCTGTTAAATAAGAATTGTATTATATTTCCATTCATTCCCCAAAGTTCTAGCATTGTAGAGATATTAAAAACCACTCACACATAGAACTATGATATTTGTTGTCTTTGCATTTCCTTTTTTCTGCATATCTAAATGCTCAATTGAAGTTTTAAGTTGATGCAACTTTACGCATCTGTCCCCATGCCGATTCCTGAAAGGGGGAAAACTATGGCTTAATGGCCTATGATAAAATGGCCCACTTTCTTCTGAGACCCCACCATGGTAGGAGACTGCAATAAAAAGCACCAGGAATGTGGCGCAGCTGACTGGGTGTTCCTGGCTGGGTATAAGGGAGTTCTAGTCTACCTAGATGATTTATTAATATACTTGAAGTCATTAGAGGAGCATATTGCACCGGGAATGTGGCAAAGCTGGCTGGGTGTCAGCTGCATAAGATCTCTACTGACCAGAAGGTCATGAGTTCGAGGCCTGCCCGGGTCGGGGTGAGCTCTCGACCAATTTGGGTAGCTTGTTGTTGACCGTTGCAATCCGAAAGACAAGTAGGAAATTTAGGTACCACTTTGTGGGGAGGCTAAATTTAACTGATTTCTGGAATTTCTGTCAAGTAGGAAATTTAGGTAACACTTTGTGGAGAGGCTAAATTTAACTGGTTTCTGGAATGTTAAATTGCCTCTATGTCTGTCTATATATGTTGTATGTCAATGGCATTGAATGTTTGCCTGTATATGTGCATTGTGATCCACCCTGAGTCCCCTGCGGGGTGAGAAGGGCGGGATATAAATAAATAAATAATAAAAACAGGGTGTTTTTTTTAAAAAAAAATGACATGTTGTATTTTTAGTGCTTGCCCCTACATTTTCTGTAATAAATACAGCCATTGTATGAGGAAATGAAAAAATTCTCATAATTATGCTGTTCATTGCCCTGCTTCCTAATAGATGTATCTGCATCAAGTTACATGCTGTAGCTTTTAGTATATTGCCCCTTGTTGCTATATCAAAACTTGCTTTTAAATGTATTTTATTGCCTATGTACATTTTCCATTCTTTCTTATGCAACTGATGACTCACTGTGCAGTCAAATGGCTTGGAGGCGGTGCTTGTCTCCATTGATTCATAAGCAGCATCTTGCTCAAAAATGTTTCCACAGTCAGGACAAAAGGATGTGTAATATGTTCTAATCCATATTCCACATTGTTTTTATTTGAAAGAAAATGTTGATCCAGGCCTATTTTTAGCTTCTTCAGCAAATCCAAAAGCGTGTCTTTTTGAAGCATGTAAGCACTGGTGGCAGGTACTTCTGGAGCTGACATGTTTTGACCCAAGACCGTTTCCACCCATTTCCGTCCAAAATGTGTGTACTCCTTTTCTGTCAGGTTCCACTGAGATACCCGGCTCCAGATTTCTGAAAGGTTACGCCATCCAGCTTCATTCATAGAAGGATGTAAATATTTATTTTGTAGTAGTCTGAAGTAGTCTAGCCAATTTTTGTAATCTGGAATTGGGCAAGTTGCATTGCTTGGAGGCAGCTCTTTTGCGACTGCTGTTAGTGTTTCATAACTCTTCTGTATCCAAGGATGTTTAACATTGAAGAGATTGTCCATTTGGGAAAGGAAGGCTGAAGAAAACTGCAGTGATTTTATAATGCACAACAATGAACTTGAAAAATGTTCATTATTGTTCATGTAGAGACGTGCTAATTCTGGCATCGGCTCTAAGTTACTTATCGAGAGCTGAAACAATTGAGTGAATGTTTGATTGGACATTGTTTGGTTTTCAAAGTCCATGGAAGTAAAAAGTAGCTCACAGCGGCTTTGTTGTAAGGACTCTTGAAGGGCACCCTTTTTAAATAACCTTTTGAGGATTGTGTCAATTAGCTCTTGGGCAGTGCAGTTTTCAGGACTTCCTTCTCTATGGTTCCTAATATCTAAGAAAAGATTCAATGATAAATGCAAAATTTCTGCTATCTGTCTTTCTGCCAAACTACTATGGCCTACCAAAGATTCAAATTCCTTTGGAAACAAAAAGTGTGAAAAATTGTACAAGGCAGCCATTTTGCCTGTCTCCGTCTCTTCTGCCAATCTTCTGTCAGAAAGTATCACTGTCCCTTGCCTCAATATGTCATTCATTCTCTGGATGGTTTTATTGCTATCATTAGGTATTGAAAAAATTGCTTCAAATTGGCTGATGTTAAAGTGATTTTCAGCAGTTTCCTGATCTAATAGGCTTCTAAGGATGGTGTTAATTGTATCTGAGATGTTACTTTGCGGGTGTTCATACTTTTGGAGAGCATGAGATAAAATTCTAGTAAACCTTTCCAGTTCTAGATTGAAAAGAAGATGAGAATCAATTTCCGGTGAAGATAAATATTTGTTTAATGTAGTTATAATGTGTGTGAACATTTCTAGGCTTCTGCTATCTGCCTTAAGTAATCTTAGGTGTTCACGAATGGCAGTTGATACATGCCCCCATGACTTGTTTGTAGCATTTTGGAATATTTGCATTATTTTTGCAACATGTGTGGTGAAAGGATAGTGATCAGTCATATTCTTAATTCTTTCACTATAATAGTCACTCTGAAGTGCTGAGAGCTTTTCCAAAATGTCTTCGGTAGTTACAGAATTCATCGGAAAATCTGAAAACTGCAATGGGGTTTCCTGTGTTGCATTAAAATCCCATTGCATGCTCTCAGGAAGCAGTGGAATTGCAAAAGACATCACTTTTTGGATTGTTTCCCATAGTGTGACTAATTTCACATCCGTGTCGTTCAAAAACAACCTCTTCCTTATCACCTCTGTGAGCTTCAGTGCTTCTTTGGTTTCTTCCCAGTAAGGATTCATGTCGAGAAAACTTTTAGCAAGAACATCAATTGATGTTGGGAAAGTATTTAAAATATTTCCAAGATAAGTTTTGTAATCAATGTCAGAAGTTGTGTTCAAGGGTAATTTGAATAAACCGAGTGCCTCTTTCAAATTGGAAGCTTTCATTCCCCAACTTAAAGTTTCAAGAAACTCAGAGTTTTTAGTTTCATTGGGCGCTAATCCTGTCACAACAAGGATTAGGGCCTTTCTGGTCTTTTCTAGTAATTGAACATACTGCTCTGTATTTGTCACATTCTGACTCGACTTCAACATTGTTGCAACTTCACTGAAGACCTTGGAAAAATTCTCCCATTTTGAATCCTTAGCAGCATTTTTGCTTACTTCTAACAGCTTTGATATGATGGCATTCTTACGGGGCTCATTGTACAGTGAAATAAAAGATGCAAGTGCATGATTCCAGACTGATGGATTGCCAGACACATTTGGTGCATAAATTTCTGTTTCGTTCAGCATAAAATGGCTCAAAATGTGTAAAGCAGAAGATACATTTCTAACATCCATACTGGCAAAAAATGGTAGTTGGCAGGTCTCATTACTTTGGGACAGCTCGTTAGAGATGGCTATTAGGCTTTTATGCATTTTTTGTATCCAGGGATTCTTGTAGTTATATACATTGTTCATTTTGGAGAGAAATCCTGATGAAAGTTTTAACGATTTCACAAGACACTGAAATTCATTGTAAAAGTATTTCTTTTTGTTTTTAAGATGTGTATCCGAAGCTAGCAGATTTTTTACATTCCTTAGTGCAGACTCAAATAATTCAGTAAATGTTTGATGGTGGGTGGTTTCGTTTTCAGAGTCCATGGAAGTGAAAAGGAGATAGCAGCTGCTGCTTCTTAAAGCCTCCTTTAGTGTGGCATTATTTAACAACACTTCAACGGTGATGAGATGAAGGTCTTTCACAGTGCAGTTTGCCAGCTTTTCCTTATACTGAATGTCTTCCCTTAGAAAAGGGCTCAGTGTTAAATACAAAAGTTCCAACACATTTGCCTCCACTGAAGAGTTCTGCCACTGAGGGGCTCCATATAACTCATGCAAAAGCAAAATGTGTGAAAAACGGAGAAGGATATCATTTTTTTTAATATCAAATGCTTCTGTCAGTCTGGGATCTGAAAGTATATCTACACCTTCTTTGAATATTTGAAACAATCCTTGGATAGTTTCATTATCCACTTGCATTAGTGGATTAACAGTCGTTAATTCATTTTTGTACTTTTCCTCCAAGTCCTCTAACACATGTAAAGTTTTCAGAATGGCATCTAAAGCCATTGTAACATTGGCCCCTTCAACGCCATGCTCTTTCAGTAAGTGGTTAACATATTGAATCAGATGCTCAAGTTCCCTTTTCAAAGGTCGGTCTGAGCTATTGTGGGGAACATGCAGGCTGTTGTGCAAAATACCTAAAACCTGCCCATAAACAATGATGTCTGTGTCACTCCATTTTTCAGACCTCAGTTTTTCACCAATACGCCAATAAGTATTGAACTCACTCCACCAAGATTCACCAAGGAAAATTTGGATTTTCTGCATCATTCCAGTCATGATAGACATCAGTAGATAATTATGACTTGTGTTTACATTTGCAATGATATCAAAGATTTCTTGAAGTGTCAGGAGTTTTTCGGGAATGTTCTCCATTGTTGTAGGTCTAAGCAGAGAATTTGCAAATAAAGACGGCACATCTTGAAGAGACGTTAAGTATCTTTCAAGCTTTTCAGAGGTGTAAGGGAAGTTGTGAGAAGCTAGCATTCGAATGGTTTGCCATGCATTTGTTCCCTTCAAGTTAGTTTTATTTGAAAACAACAGGTTCCAGCTGCTTATGATAAAATTGTGGATTTTTTGATTATTTTTAACATTGGTCATTTTGTTAAGTAAGGGCAACACTTTGAAGCCATTCTGAAGCAGAAGAGATGTCAAATTGTGGAGTTTTTTGTTATTATGGTTTTTTAATAGCTCCCTGAAAGAATTATCTCTGCCGTCTTCCATTTGCCACTGCAGGATCTCAGCCCATCTTGGTATCAAGCTGTTATTTTCTTGTCTGAAGAGCCCAATGTTTTTCAGATCAGCAGTACTAATTTTCTCTTCCATATTTTTGAGAAGTTGCAAAGTCATGTTCATTCTTTTTGAGAATTCTTTTGAAATATGATCTGCTTCTAGAGCCCAGTCTTCACTCATGAAATCAGCAGACAATATTTTCCTATATAAAAATGCAGAAATACAGTGGGTTAGAAATTAAAACAGCCATTTCTAGAGGAATAGTGGTATCAATCTATATGACAAAACCAACAGGTTTTGGACATTTTACTTATGAATACAGTTATTATGGTGCAAGGCAGAAGTTGGGGAACTGTTTGTCTCATGTTCCTTCAAATGTTTCTGAACTGCAGCTCCCAGTGGTCAGGGATGATTTGAACTGGAGCCCAACTACATCTAGAGCAGTGGTTCCCAAACTTTTTGGGCCTACCGCCCCCTTTCCAGAAAAACATTTCACTCACCGCCCCCCTATAAATTAATTTTTTTAAAAATTAATAGCAATTAAACAGAAAGATATATGTATTAATGCAGTGGTTCTCAACCTTTCTAATGCCGTGACCCCTAAATAAGGTTCCTCATGTTGTGGTGACCCCCAACCATATTTTCGTTGCTACTTCATAAATAATTTTGCTACTCTTACAAATTCCAATTCAAATATCTAATATGCAGGATGTATTTTCATTGTTACAAATTGAACATAATCAATCAAAACTTTATTACGGTCACAGACCAGCACAAATTGAACATAATTAAAGCATAGTGATTAATCACAAAAACAATATGTTTGGGGGAGTATGGACAATGGATGATGGGATGGTGGAGGGGAAGGCCAAGGAGGCAAGGAGGAGGATGACAGTGGCTGTTGTGTGAAGCCTGCAGTGCAAAGGCCTCCGCATACTCCTCCTCCGACTCGGACACCAGCGGAGTCTCTCAGCCACCGCGGAGGAAAGCGCAGCCTTCCCCGGTGGAGGCAGCGATGGAGGGAGCAGGTGCTGCCACTGGAGAGGGTTCTGAGGGGACAGGCAGCTGCGGCCTGAGGGGACAAAGAAGCTAGGCCTGCTCTCCCCGCGGAAGCCCCAGGCTCTCCTGCTCCCTCCGCCGCCGCCTCCACCAGGAAAGGCCGTGCTGTCTTCTGCGGTGGCAGGGAGGCTCCGCCGGAGGATGCAGAGGCCTTTGCACTGCAGCCTTCGCATTGCACTGCATGTGGAGGTCAAAGCGAAGGGGGTGGGGACAAAGAAGAGGCATACATGACCCCTCCTAAATGGCCAATCGTTCACTGCCCCCTTAAAGGGGTTCACCGCCCCCCAAATTCCCCTGAGCCTCCCACCGCCCCCTGGGATCACCTCACCGCTCACCAGAGGGTGGTACTGCCCACTTTGAGAATCAGTGATCTAGAGGATCATAGCTTCACTATCCATTGCATGACATTTAATGGATTTGAGTTGTTTTGCTTTTACACACAATAATAAAACCACTGTTCATTTTGATAAAAGAATGACTCCTGAGCACACATTATATCCTAGGTTGATTTAATCTCATGCAAAAAATAAAACATCTTCTACCAAGTGATTAAAAATATTAGCTTGTCTATCAGATATTATACGGAAGTATGTGTTAATGGCTAAACTACTAAATTATGGCACAATTTATAATAAACACATGTCCTGCTCTTCTTTTCCTCTGTGCAAATGGCAAAGGGGGAAATAATCTTTTCTTCTCAGTTTCAACTGGTCACATTTTGCTATTACGTCAAAACCGTGGTCAGTTTCAACTATGATTTAAGAAAACAAGTTTGCAAACCCAGTTTGCTTTCCAACTATTGTTCCAGATTTGCAAATAACAACAAGCCATAGTTAATTGAAAATAGAAATGTGCATTTCTCCTCTCTTACTAACAGTTGGAAATGGATTGGTCCAAAGCTCATGTATAAAACATAATATTAAGACACAGTGTAGCAAAAATGCAAATATGGTGCTGATTTCTGAAACACTGTGGGAAAACTGCACTGGCTTCCAACACCAGTGTTTCTTAAACACTGTTCTTACAAAACTAAGCACTGATAGTGATCTTACCTGAAAATATCTTCCATATGAGTAAATAAGGTCCAATTGTTTCTCCAATAAAGGGAGAATTCACAAATCTCATTCATTACTGAGTCGTTCTTATCTGGAGAAACAAACAAGATAAAACAAAAGAAGTGAAGCACTGCTTGTTAACTAATTGTGATGATAGGTATAGATAGGCACCTGAGCCAATTCCGCAATGACATCTCCCCAAGGTTCATAATTTCATTTCTCCATCAACTTTCCAGAAAGTAAAATACATCTCTTCCACTTTGTCTGTAGCTCAGCTGGATAGTTTGACTTTTCAGTGCTTCTGAACATTATTTTTCAAAGTGATGGAGAAAGATATAATTGTTCTATTTATGGGTTCTTTTTGTTTTTCATATGCTTTCTTGATGGCTTGAGAATGTTGCACTTTTATTAATGATTGATAAATATAGAGATGTCAGCCATAGACTTCAAAGAAACACTGCAGATAGCATTGGCCTCAATGAACCAATAATCCCATTCCACATATAAGAACTGACTATAGAAAGAGTTTAAGGGCCTTTTCATGGCAGTATCATTCCACTTTAACTGCCATGGCATTATCCTATGGAATCCTCCTAGGACTGGAGAGGTTTGTTCCAGAAGAGAATTCTCTGGTTAAGATTCCCAAGGGCCCTCTCTCAATGGCCAATTTCCATGGGATGTTGCCATGGTAGTTACAGTAGAATTATCATGCAATAAGCGAGCAGTGTGAAAGGGCCCTATGACATCAATTCCATATTTGTCTACTGTGAATTAACTCCCGCCGAATTTATTCTAAGGAAAATCTATATCAGACTAGCTGACCCGGCCATGCGTTGCTGTGGCGTTGTTGAAAAGCACAATCAAATGTCTTGCGACCCCTAAAAGCCATTCAATCCAGCTGTGTTCTTAAGTATGAGTCGTTTCTTAGTGGGATGTTTGTAACTTGGGGACTGCCTGTGTGTGTATGTATATATATGTATTTGTGTGTATGTGTACATATGTGTGTGTATATATGTGTGTGTATATATGTGTGTTTACTTATGTATATGCGTGTATATGTGTGTACTTATGTATATGTGCGTTTGTATATGTGTATGCATGTATATGTGTAGATGTGTGTAAGTACAGATGTGTGTATGTATGTGTGTATGTGTATATTTGTATATTTTGGTGCATGTATATGTGTGTGGGTATGTGTGTGTTTCCTCCTTCCTTCTGTCTTTCCTTTCCCTCCTTCCTCCAATTCATTCCTTTTCTCAATCAGTCCTCCCCTTTATTTCCCTCTCTCTGTTCCCTCCCTCTCTTTCTTTCCTTCCTTTTTCTCCTCCCCTCAGCAGGTTGTCCTTCCTTGATTACCTTTCCTTTCCTTTTTTCTGTCCTGTGTACTTTCTCTTCTTTCTTCCTGTGGTACTTCCTTCTTTCCTTCCCTCCCTCCTTCTCTCTGGCGTTTCTCGCCCTTTCCCTCTTGCATTTCTTCCCGTTTTCCCTCCTTCCTGTCTGTTGCTACCTCTTCCATTCCATCCTTTTCTCTTTCTATTTACCCCCTCCTCTCTCTGTCTTCCTTTCCTTTCCTTCCATCCCTCTTTCTGTCCCTTCCCTCCTCCCTTTGCTCCCTCTCTCCTTCCTTGTTTTCTTTCCATCTCTGCTACCACTTTCATGCTGTCCTTTTCTCTTTCTGCCCCCCCCTCTCTCTGTCTTCCTTTCCTTCCATCCCTCTACAACATTATGCTCATGTGTGTTTTTTTTGGGGGGGGGAGAGTGACGTAGGGAGAAGCTCTGGCACGCACCGGCCATGTGATTGGCCAAGGCATTCGCGCGCATGGTGTGTTGTCCGTTGGGAAGTGTGTGCGATCCGTTGGTAGGTGTGCGCGTGAGGTTTTGCATGAGCGTAACGATCCCTTGGGAGGGATGTGAAGAGGACGTTTGCCACAAGGCTAGCCCCTTCTTGGGGCTGGCGTTGGCGCGCGCTGATTATTGGAGCCGTAAGGGGTTTTTTTAGTTTGGGTGGGGGGAGTTTAGAAGCTGTTTCAGTGCAGTGGTTTCTGGGATTTGTAGTCCCAGAAGGTTTTTAGGGTTTTTGCCGCTGGCTTGGTTTTTAAAAAGGTTTTTTTTAGTTGCAAACATAGCGAGTAAGGATGTGAGTGTATGTGGGCTAGTTTTGCGTGTCTGCGTTGTGTGGTTTTGTTGCCTATAAGCGTATAACCACGGATGTTACACTTTTATATATATAGATTGAAGCCTAAGAACCTGCACTATTCATTTTATATAAGTGAAATATTTGTAGCAGTTTCCGAATACAAGATGGCATTGCTTCTCAGCAATCCAATGGAAACACTGCCCTGAATGCCTCACAATGCCCCTACTGTGGAGGGGGGAATGTATACAATATGATTTTTTAATAAAAAAAACAACCTATTGATACAAAGTGAAACTATGGAAAACACTAATAGGAAAATCCAGTACTAATATTTCAAACTGAAAATGCCCAATTGTATATAACTAGTATGTATATTAGGGGAAAAAATAGATATAACTGATTAGAGTTTGGATTTAAAAAATCATAGTCTCAATTGTTCAAATATACATATTTCTGTTTCTTTGTGAATTTTGACTGTGCAACCATAACGATCTGTATAATTATTATTTAAATGGGTTTATACTATTTGTTGATGGATTTATATGTATGTCTTCTTTTGGACAATTGCATGTGTATTCATTTTTGCACACTTAATAAAGATGCACTTGTTTCAAACATAATGAAGGTATCTGCTTTTAACATGTTAGAATTACTAGGCAGAAACAGTGGGCGTGTGGAGCATAATCCCATTTTACCAAACTACAGTTCTTTAAGACAGGAATATGTCATGCAAAGTGTTCCATTGGCTGAATTGCCATCCTGTAATGTCACAAGATTGGAGCTATTATCTTTTCCTGCTTCATGCACAGCAATATACTGAAACATATACTGAAACAAATGCATAATGAGTTCTTGGATAAATAGAGAAGAGCTACTAGAAACTGGAGCAAAAATATTGTGCATGATGTAAATTTTTGCTCATCAAATAAGGAGGTAGGCAAATCACATGACTTCACCTTTTTCTGAACAGTTGAGGGCATGGAGCAGGCTGTCAAACATATTCTGACCACTGTCCATCGTCAGAGGGGAAACATTTTTCTTCTCTGTAACAAACCTTCAAAAGGAGCAAGTTAATATGACTAGATTGCTGTAGTTAGTACATATATACACAACAGCTAATAATGATGCCCTCAGCAGGGGCGGTCTAAGGTAATTTTAAATGGTAAGCAAACATTATTTTGGCGCCCCGCCCCAAAACATTATTCTCCCCCCCCCTCCGCACATGCCCAGAAGCTCCTGTGTGGCGCCTTGGGCAGCAGCTGGATGACCACCTCGCGTGTGATGTTGGGCGCCTCCATCAGCCGCAGCTTGCTCAGGATCTGGGATTTGATGCTCTCCAGCCGGAGCTCCTTGCTGTGCTGCTGCCACAGGCACACCGGGCAGCCCGAGCCGGACTCCCCCTCTGCGCCCGCGGAAGACGGGACCGGCGAGGAGGAGGAGGCCGCCTTTGCCTTCTCGCCAGCGCCCACCTCCAAGGCCAGCAGCACCAGCAGACACAGCGGGGAGCGGCGTCGGAGCGCACAAGGCCCAAAAGCGGAACATCAGCCGGACGCTGTCTGGCGGGCGCCGTGGGGGAATGCGCCCTTTACCCAGATGGCGCCCCACGCAGTGGCATCTTTTGCCTACCAATAGGACTGCCCCTGGCCCTCAGCCACACATAAGTCTTATCTCAAAACCCCAGCACTGCATCAACCCAGCAGCCAGGACACACTTGCATCATGAGTAGTGACTCAGTGTGTGTGTGCAGCGCAAATAAAAAGTCCAGCATCAATAATTCTTCACCCTTCTTCCTAAGCTGTCTGCCTTCTTTCTCACTGCCTTACAAGTTCTCTCTCTCTCTCTCTCTCTCTCTCTCTCTCTCTCTCTCTGCCTGGCCGGCCTGCCTGCCTGCCTGCCTGCCTCGCTACCTTCTCCTCCGCCTGATCCCTTCCCTTCCAATCGCTGCAGGCGAATGACTTCTCTGGTGTATACGCAGCTATTTAAAGACAAAATGGCACTCCTTATCTGCCTCCCCCTCCCTCCTCCATCAGCCCTGATTGGCTGAGAGGCATGCCAACAAGTTTGGCTTCGCATCTCAGCAGGACTTGGTTGGCCTTTGAATTTCTTGTTGTATCACAGGCAGATCTGAAGAAAATGAAACTTTAGAATCGAACCAAGGAAAAGGTTCAAATTCTAAAGTTTATGCGCACACCACGCATGCACATCGTAAGTTCATCTATGTTGGTCTATATATGTCTAAATATGTGTGTGTATATATATATATATATATATATATATATATATATATATATATGTTGAACTGCAGGGATCGTCTGCAAGTATGTGCACTGTAATCCGCTCTGAGTCCCCTTCGGGGTGAGAAGAGCGGAATATAAATAAAGTAAATAAATAAATAAGTTGGAAACATCCAGAAAGCCTATGACTTCTGATGACATCTGGAACAAACACACACACACACACCAGTATGATGTGTTTCTCCATTTCTTCCCAATGCTTTATTTTCCTTACAACATTCACTGCCCATTTGACAACTGTGGATGAAGTCAAAACTTTTCAAGGTAACAGCCCTTTACTGAGTCATTGAAGCAGCACATTTTCATTTCACACTTTCCTTTACAATAGTCAAGGCTACCCATCATATTTGTCAACAAATTGCCGGACACAGTGATTATGACTACAGCGTAAAGCTTTCCTTTCCTTTTACCTGCGTGTGTTCTGAAGAGCAGCAACCATGTCCTTCACACTGATAATGCCTTGCGTGATATCTGGCGCCAATAGAAGTGTGCTCCATAGAGATGTTTCATTCTGCACTTGCGAGACAAGTGATAAGAATGAAATTGTTTCCTTGACAAAAGCTACCTGGTACTGAGGGTCATTCTGTAACAAAAAAATGAAAGGGAAGACAGAAACATTTAAAATAACATTACACTTGTGTGTATGCAAGAGAGAATAAGAAGCAGATTTAGACATTTCTCCTGTACTGCTAAACGTTATATAATGAAGAAATGTTTTTCCATTTTTGCTTTTTATTCTTCTTTACATTTCTATTGTAGTTCCTTATCTCTAGAATTTCAGTCTTACTGAGCATCTATGTGATGCTGATGCTCCATTCCTTTATGTAATACTTTAAGAAAATAACTTCACTATGGATGGAGTCACCCAATGAAGCACATCATGGTGTCACTCCTATGGATCCCCTCCCACAACAGACCATGGACCTCATCACAAAGGCTGCCAGAATTGTTATGCTTTTGTGTTAATTCCGGTGGTGCACATGGGAGCGGGGGGATCTGTTGCCCCATGCTCCACATTGCCCAACTCACCCAAAGGAGCATCTCATGGTGGGAAACATCAACCATCCGGCTTCTCCCATTGTTCCCAGTGGAACATGGGAAGTCTCTTGTGTTGCCACCGCCGTGGTATGCTTCATTTGGCAGCACCTTTAAGCATGGAGCCCCACCAGAAGTAATTGTGTGTCTTGTAATGTTCCGTGCTTTAAAGGGTGGCCAAGTGGAGCATGCCACTAATTCTTCTCCTGTCTGATGAGATCATTAATCACAATACTAAAATATCAGAATCTTTAACTATCCATACCCTCCTACCCCTCCTTGATCCTGCGATTGTGCCCCCATTCCCTCAAAATTGGAGGGGGCAAAAACAGCCTTGGGGTTGCTATTGGCCATTTTGCTACATTTGGAGACATTTTTACCCCACTTCTTTTGAGTCCTTTAGAGGACTTCTTCAGGCCTTTTGCAGATCAGGAACTGATGGTTCTCATCCTCTTGTACTGATTTGGATGTGACTTACTAGGAGCAAATCTAGGAAGTCCCGTTCATTTAAAAATAAAAGGCTTTATATGGATTTCGAACAGCCTAGGGATAAAATGTGGCAAAATTGACCTTTGTAGCATGATAAAGATCAGAGGACATTCTGGGGATCAAAAATGTATTTGTCTCCTAAAATTGGGTCTTGGGGGCCCCCCCAAAAATCTTTAGGTGCTCCTCTGGTATGTAATGGCATCATAAAATACAGGACCTCATCACAAAGGCAAATGGATTCGCCATGCATTGTGGAGAACCCATGGCTCCCAGCAGAGGACATGAAGAATCCTTCACTCCATGTCCTGCATTGGGCAACTTGCCTTTTTCCCCATCCCATGGGGAGAAGCCTCACTGCCCAACTCCCCCATTGTTGGAAAGGCAACATGGAAAGGCTCCCGTGCTGCCATGGCAGTGGCATGCACCGCTTGCTCTCCCTTTTCTGGATGGAGCATCATGTAATGGCCTCCATCCTGAAAGTGGAGAACAAGTGGCCTAGGACAGGCCAAGTAGCCCATCTGATGAGGTCGAAAGAAGATATAAGAGTGGGAAGCAGTCACTGTTTGAAAATTAGATCAATCGATTTAAAATCCTCTGGTGATTTGTGGAAAGTTCAACTCCAGGTTCAACTGGGTTTATACACCCGTATCTAATAATAATAATAATAACAACAACAACAACAACAATAAACATTGACAAAATCACAATCTGACAACTGCAAAAGGCCACCTTACTTGGATCTGCGTGCATCATTCGATAATACATCACACAGTTTTAGACGCTTGGGAAGTGTTCAACTTGTGATTTTGTGATATGAAATCCAGCATATATATCTTGTTTGCTGTGACATACTATGGTTTTGTGTCAACAACAACCACAACAACATTATTCTTATATCCCACCACTATCTCCCTGAAGGGACTCGGGGCTGTTTACATGGGGACAAAGCTCAATATAAACAAGGTTGCAAAGTAACACATTTAAAAACATATAACAATCAACTATATTAAAACAATAAAAACCAATAAAATTTAAGACATCACAAAACATAACCAAACAACAAAGAACCAATGGCCAAGAAAAGTGGGAATGTGCAGATTTGAGACTAAGAGGGCAGGATAGGACTAATAATAATAATAATAATAATACTCTTTATTTGTACCCCGCCCCCATCTCTCCAATGGGGACTCGGGGTGGCTCACATGAGGCCAAGCTCAGACAACAATTATAATAAAATAAAATCAAAATATCAGCAATAAACACTATAAGAAATACATACATATAAATAAAAAACAATATACAACTAGATATCTAAAATCACAAAGACAGGGCGGGCCGCAGGCACACATATAAAGTGTTAAAAACTCATAGTGAGATAAGCGGAATAGCATCCTCAAAGGAAAAAAACCCATCATTTTATGAGGGAGGGGGGATGGACTCCAAGAACGGGGGCATTGAGGAGAGCAATGGTAGGAATTAAATAACTACTCTCCAAAGGCACAGCGGAAGAGCCAGGTTTTCCTCAAGGACCGTAAAGGAAGTCTACTTCCGGGTGTTTTTAAAGGTCTCCAAAGTGGGGACTTTCCTAATCTCTCCGGGCAAGGAATTCCAGAATCGGGGGGCTACAGAGGAGAAGGCCCTCTCCCTTGTGCCCACCAGAGGAGTCTGTGAGACTGGCAGGGGCGACAGGAGGGCCTCCCCTGAGGAGCGGAGGGTTCAAGATGGTTTATGGGAGATCCGATCACAAACATAAACTGTCTACAGGTCAAATGTGGGTCTAAGATTTCTAGCTGAACAAATCCTGCAAAGCTTTCCTGTCTTCAGCCTTGACCATGAAGAGGTTGGCCTTGCCTGTTTCGCATCTCTGCGAGATAAATAGCTGTCTTTCATCCTTGCTATGCTTTTCACTTTGTGCTATGGGAGTTCCTGGAACATAAAGCAAAGCAAAATCTCTCTGAAGAATGATGCCAGCTGCAGGGGCATGATGACTGAATGGTGACAATGCAAAGCCAGTTGAATAGAGAACTGCAGAGAAGGGAACCTAAGCAGTTTGATTAGGGTCATTGCTTAGCAACCTTTGTCTCTGCTACAGAAATATGAAGGGGGGTGGGTGGGTTAGATACTCACTTTAGACATTTGATTTCTGAATTCCTGAAGAAATGACTCCACAAGAGACATATTGTTGAAGCAAAATGTCTGATAGACGTTTCTTCCAAAGACTTCCCAAAGGAGACACTGAACAGGTACATTTGTTGTCATAGCTTCACAGATCTCTGCTTTAAGGTCTGCTACAGATGATTTTTGCTTCTATAAAATAAAATTCACCAGATGTGTTGTACAATAGTTGAACAAGTTTCGAAAATTCAAATTATTATTATTACTGTTGTTATTATCTCAAATAGGGCCAGCGCGGTCAAGTCAGATACGGTGATGCTCTCTCAGAGCCCTTTCTAATAACTAATGGAGTGAAACAAGGTTGTATTCTTGCACCAATCCTATTTACAATCTTCTTCAGCATGATGCTCCAAAGGGCTACGGCAGACCTCGAAGAAGAAGGCGGCATATATATACGCTATCATACTGATGGTAGCTTGTTCAACTTAAGCCGTCTGAGGGCTCGCACTAAGACTCTAAACTATCTAGTCCGTGAGCTGCTTTTTGCAGCCGATGCTGCCCTTGTCGCCCATTCAGAAGCAGCTCTGCAGCACCTGACATCCTGCTTTGCAGCAGTTGCAAAGCTGTTTGGACTGGAAGTCAGCCT
The DNA here is from genome assembly GCA_030556195.1 of Anolis apletophallus. Lineage (NCBI taxonomy): Eukaryota > Metazoa > Chordata > Lepidosauria > Squamata > Anolidae > Anolis > Anolis apletophallus. The sequence continues at coordinate 190,841,965 of JARBWK010000002.1, read as the reverse complement.
GAAGAAAACGGAAGTCCTCTACCAGCCCGCACCACAGGAAGAACACCATCATCCCCACGTCAGCATAGGCAAATCTGCACTTAAGTACGTTCAGCAGTTCACCTACCTGAGAAGCATCGTCTCTTCAGATGCCAAGATTGATAAAGAGATAGATCACAGATTAGCAAAGGCATTTAGTGCATTTGGAAGGCTTCACAAAAGAGTCTGGAGCAACAAGCACCTGAGACAAAGCACCAAAATCAGTGTGTACAGAGCTATCATACTGTCTATTCTCCTCTATGGGTCTGAAACATGGGTCACCTATCCTAAATTTCCATTGGACCGACTTTGTGACGAATGTTGCTGTCCTTGAGGAAGCTTTTGTTTCTTCCTTTTCCATACTTCGTTCTTCTTTTCTTTCTTTCTCTCCCCCTCCCTCCTTTATTTCCTCTTTCTTTCTTTCTTTCTTTCCCCCTTCCTTCCATCTTCTCTTCCTTCCCAGAGTCCTGAGCATGCCTTTTGCAGAGCCAGGTCTGAAGTGTCCCGTCATTCTGCTGGGGAAATCCTTTTCTCATAGTATGTCAGATGGCTGCGAGCCAGTAGGTTGAAGGTGAATCCGGCAAAGGCGGAGATCCTGTGGCTGGGTCATCCGGGCTGTAGGGATGTTCAACTTCCAACCCTGGGCGGCGTGACATTATGTCCGTCGCCCTCTGTTAAGAGCTTAGGAGTAACCTTGGACCCCCTGTTGTCGATGGAGGCCCACGTCTCCAGCGTCAGCAGGGTAGCATTTTTCCATCTTCGCCAGGCGAGGAAGCTGGCCCCTATTTGTCCCGGCGCGACTTAGCCACAGTGATCCAAGCCACGGTCATCTCGAGGCTGGACTACTGTAATGCTCTTTACATTGGCCTTCCTCTGTCGGTAATCCGAGACTCAAGCTGGTGCAGAACGCTGCAGCGACTTCTGGCAGGGGTCCCGATTGGCCACCACATCACGCCAATCCTACACGAACTGCACTGGCTCCCAATTGAATGCCGGATTGCCTTCAAAGTGTTAGTCCTGACTTTTAAGGCCTTACATGGTCTGGGGCCAGCGTACCTGCAGGACCGCCTTGTCCCATATCATCCCACCAGATCACTTCGCTCCGAAGAGCTAAACCTCCTGGTCATCCCAAATGTGAGGACCTACCATCTGTCCGCAACCCGCCGCCGGGCTTTCTCTGTTGCAGCCCCTACCATGTGGAACGCACTGCCCGCCGGCATCCGTGCCACCCAGGGCCTCCTCCCGTTCAGGAGAGCAGTTAAGACATTGCTGTTCCAACAAGCCTTCGGAGTTAGCTAAACTGTAGCTCACACCGCCTAGCTGTCAGCCCACTGCGACTCCATTTGTTGCTTCAACTGTTCTAATTGTAATTCCATCTTAATGGTATTACTGTGGTTTATGAGTTATCTGACAATTGTATTTTACGAACTGTTGTAAGTCGCCCCAAGCCGTTTGGGGGGGGGGGGGCGACAGACAAATGCGAAATAATAAATAAATAAATAAATAGTATGTACGTATATACTCATATTTAGTTGAATTCAGTCTTAAAATATATTATATATATTATATAGCTCTCAGTGAAATAAATTTCCAAATATTTTGCTTTCATGGCTCTCTGAGTCAAAAAGGTTCCCGACTCCTGCTGTAGATGCACTCTAAGATAATTTAATTTCCATTTGGGATCCTTGCAAGACCAATGCGACACAGGTATGCTCTGCTCGAATTTGGATGTACTTCCATTATTGAAATCTCTGTCTGTACAAGACTTCCATGGAATTATCAGAAATAAGATCTGTCACTTATCCATGCAAAAAGATTGCACTGGGAGACTAGAATCACAACTGCAGTTTTTTCACAAAGTAATTTACTTATTTATTTATTCATGACATTTATATGCCGCCCTTCTCATCCCAAAGGGGACTCAGAGCAGTTTACAAGTAAAATGTAAATACAATATATTATATTATTCCATAGCACAATATTAATATTATATATTACATTGTACTATAACATTATACCGTAATATTATTAATAATATAAAATATATAATTATAATATCATATTATTATTAGTAGTATTATATTGTATTACATTATAATATTATCATATATAAATTTATATTTATTTAAATTGCCATATAATCCAAAGTAACAATTCATTAAAATGAATATATAGAAATTTACCTCTGCCAGACTGAGAATCTTGTTGAGGAGTTGAATTCTAGCTGATAATGACATATTTTCATCATGGCCTTCCAAATCAAATGTTGAATTAATGAACTCTGTAGTGATTTAAAAAACCAAAATGAAACACGCAAATGTTTCCAAATGTTAGAATATGGCGATTCTGCCAAAGCATGTCACTCTTGTGACTCTTTTTCTATAAACATTGCAGAAAAGAGCAGAAGGTTTTGCAAATACTGGTTTAAAGGTCTGTCTAAACTCCCAAATGCCAGTCTAAAGTGTCATGCATCACTCTTCTATCAGAGCCAATTGGCAGACCTTTAAACCAGAATTTCTAGCCTAGTCTTTTATCTTATCTACCACATAACCCAATTATAAAAGAGAGGCTGGATTCCTAAACATAGATAAAAGTACTGGAGGATCAAGTCCAATTTCCTACAAATTTCCTGACATTATTACTGCTTATTTTAATGTATGTGTTTGGCACCTAATGGTTGCCTGTTTAAAAAAATCCACCCCAGTCCCACTCCAGAGGTAAAGAACAGCTGAGGGGTACAAATGTGTGAAATAAATAAATAAATATTTACCTTTCTTCTTGTGTCCTGCATTCATCTAGCAATGGTCATAATCAGACAGACTGTTTCTTATCAGTGCATCCCACCAGAAGAGATAGGGGAAAAATAGTCCTAGTTTTGAATTGATCCACAATCAACAGATCTTTGTGGCCACTATCCCAGCCTCCAGCCGGTTTCTGAAATGCCTGTATGGGTGCTTCACAGGGAACCAAGTCTCTTTAATCCACATCCTGACTTGGATTAAATGACTGTACAGAAGCAGGCTAGGGCATTTTAACTCTACTATAGCCTGTGGTTATTATCACTATCACCACAGCCACCCAATCTAGATGCACACATGACTCTTACTGAAACACATGACTCTTACTGAAACTTTGGAATGCTCTGCCAGAGGATGTGCAAGCTTTGAGAGATTTGACAGAGTTCCACAGAGCGTGCAAGACGTTTTTGTTCCAGCAGGCTTTCGGAGTCTGATTTGGATGGCCAGCTGTGGATAGTTCTGTCATTTTTAGTTAAGAGTTTGATTTCTTCGGTTGTTTTTAAGTGTGTGTTTTTTTAAAAAAAATCTCTGTGAGGCATCTTGAGCCCTCAGGGAAGGACGGCATACAAAATTGAATAACTTAAAAAATGAATAAATATTATGAGAAAATAAGATCTGCAAGGAAAGGAGGATAGGTAAGTTTGCCCCCAATTGCATCCTTACTGTCCACACACACACTTCTTTCTCTGGCTAGTATGAGCGTCCTTTGTGCCCCCAGTCACTTTAAAGCTGCACTTTTTTATAGTGTGCTAATCCCAATTGACAGAGTTGACAGTAAAGGAAGCCATGTTGTTTTGGACTGTGGTGGTTTTGATTGTAACTTTTGGCCGCTCTAAGGTCTTAAGGCAACCCTATTGCAAGCATTTCTGGTGTTGAATGTATTTGATTTGTGGAAGGTGCCCCAATGTGTTTCCATGACCAAGTGGAGAACTGAATCCTGGTATCAAGAGTTGTAGACTAATGTTCAAATCATGTGGCTTTCAACATTGTACTATTGGGTTGCAATCATATGCATACATATCTAGATGAAACCATTCCATGTTTTGGCCAGTTTTAAACTGGCTATCCAAAGTACTCGGGCACCAAAAGTCACTGCCAAACACGTACTGTTGCTCATTGACATATTCTCAACAGTTTAAACCAGTGATTTTCAACCTTTTTTGAGCTGTGGCACATTTTTTACATTTACAAAATCTTGGGACACACCACCAACCAAAATGTCACAAAATGACACTCTAACACAGTAATACATATAGTTAATATGTTTTAAAATGTATTTATACACTCACTTAGTGTGAAACCTGGGCCTGTTTCGATGAACACAAAATAGATATCCTGGCAGGAATGGTAGAAAACTTCTCCATCACTGTCACTCGCTTGTCTTGCTGTGATCCCAAATTGCCACTGTCACTTGACGCGCAGCTGCAGCACTAACTCTAACTTTGTTTACTTAGCTGCGTCTGAGCGAATCCAAGATGGCGTGACCATAGCACTCTCGCATCACTTCTTAAGTGACGCGTGAGTGCTATGGTTCCATTTCTTAAAGGGACAGGTGTGCCATATAGTTTATATATGAATGAAGTTCAAAAATAATTTCCCACGGCACACATGATGATTTCTCATGGCACACTAGTGTTCCGTGGCACACTGGTTGAAAATCACTGGTTTAAACAATTGCTTGCTCATTTGATTACTCATAGCAAGTCCAGCAATCATTTTAGTACAACTCTCCCAGGTCTTTGTTCAAAGAGTTTCCCCTGATTAAAACTTTATCTGCAGCAAAGAAAGGAAGTCCACTAAACTCTTTAATAGAATCAAACAACCTACCCAATGATCCATTCCTGCTTTTAGGAACATCAGCAGTCTGAGATGATGGATTGCTGTCCTTCTCTGGGTTAGCCGACCTTCTCTGTTTTCTGATAAGGAAAAAAAGGAGTTAGAAGAATCCTGCATCATCGCTTATAATTACCCTCTGGCTGACGTTCCTCATATCAAATCTCACACGAGCTTCCTATCAGAACATGGATTTCTTTCTAAGTCTAAGACCAGCTATTGAGTCTATTTTGATCTTGCTTCCACTAAAACAAAGCTATTTTTATCAGATTTCTTCTCAGTCAGAATGGAAATAAGGGAGGAAAACAACTTTTTATGGCTAGGATTCTACTTGGCAGACCATAGTGAAAGTCATCCTTTGGTGATAGGAAGCATATTTTGGTCCAATAAACTACACAAGCATTTACTATAATTAAATGACGGAAGTATACTGCAATGAGAGTGGATTCTTGTGGGTGTATTTGAGTCACAAATACAAATCTAATTAAGAAAGAATTTGTTCCCTTCCCTGGCTTAGGTAACAATGTCCTTCCTACATCACCTGCAGTGTGAGGCAGAGGGTGGAAATGGCCAAGTTGTATTGCACCAGTGTTGCAAAACCGGCACAGCCAAAGCATCTAAGATTGCTTTGGTGGACCAAATTCAACCAATGCAAATATGGTAGAGCTTATCTGAATGAGGTATGAGTCAGATGCTGGCAGACGTGGGAGTTGGATAGGATTAGAAATGTATATCTTATTATTCTTGCACGTGGGAAGGATTATTTCCAACACTTTTCTCCTTGCTGTGGAAAACTATGGAGCTTTCTAATTGGCTTTTGATGCTTGCTCCCATTTCCAGTTTTGATTTGAAAACAAAACTTTCTTTTCACAGAAAACTTGATTTCTGTGTTTAAAAAACGGATTTTTTTTTACAAAACAGTTGTTTTTGTGCAAAACATGTTTTTTTATGGCTCAAAGCTTACACTCTCTTCACAAAAAGGAAGAAAAATGTCATGGAGTGCTGTTTCTCTTTCTTGGCTGGGTTTCTCAACACTTCAGAAGAAGGAAGAACAGTTTTGAAAAATATCATGAATTTTCTTTATATTTCTGGGTAAAACAGAACACTGCCATATAAAACCCAGATTATTCACTTTGAACTGGATTTGAATGTGATTTTCCTGTATCTTGGCAGGGGTTGGACTGGATGGTCCACGAGATCTCTTCCAACTCTAGATTCTATGATCCTATGGATGATATGGCAGTGTAGACTCATATAATCCAGCTCAAAGCATATAATGTGAATTATCTTCTTTGATAATCTAGATTATATGGCAGAGTAGATCCAGCCTTAGTGATAAACATACTGGCAAGATCAAGACCTTTCAGCCAAAAGGTCTTGATCATACACAGAGCAAGATTGTCATTGCCTTTTTCCAAGGCTCAGAAATTTTGACTTGCCCGCAGCCACCCAGTTGGTTTCCATGCCTTTCTGCCCATGCCTGGAAACTGTGGTTTTAGCTTTGAATATGTTTTCATTCATTTTTAAAATGTTAACTGTTAATTTTTAATTAATACAATTGATGTTTAATTTTGTTTAAATGTTTGTATATTTTTGGATGGTATGGAAAGGTTTTTAATGTAATCCACTTTGAGTCTCCTTTGTGGACAGAAAGAGTGGGATAGATGATGATGATGATGATGATGAGTGTTGTCCTAGTCCAACACTCAAACCACTTCACCATGATTTAAACTGTGACATGGGGGGGGTCTACAATTATTTTTTTTTGCAAAAGCCCAAAATCTAATTTATGATAGTGCTACAACCCCATCTCCCCACTCAATGATTGGGACAATGAAAGAGACCAAGTATCAAAAGCGTAAGAGCTTAATCAGCAAGGCTATACTCTGTCTGATTTTAAACTAAATGCTCCCATTAAAATCCCTCCTATTAAATTTTATACTATGCCTTTCTACTACAATTTCAATTAGGCAGTAAACCTGTGGGAAAACCTTAGATTGGGATTTATGTGATTTAATGTTCCCATGTTTAATATGTCCCTGTGTGTGTGTGTGTGTGTGTGTATATATATATAAACAGAAATAGTATATATCAGGAAGAAATATCTATCCCAACATTCTTTGTAGGCCCTTCCAGACAGGCCCTATATCTCAAGAGCTTATCCCAGGTTTTTAGCCCAGATTATCTGGCAGTGGGGACTCATACAATCCAAGTTACAGCAGAAAACCTGGAATCAGATCCTGGAATATAGGGCCTGTCTGGAGGGGCCCATGTCTTCATATTGCACTGTGCCAAGAGCCATCTTTATTCTTTATTGATCGACATTCAATCATATGACCCTTGCTTGGAACTTGAGGTTGACCATCTGTACATAAAAAATTACCATAACAGTGAGAACTGGGCTACAACCATTTCTCTGTGTCATCATTTTTTAACTACAATTAATTCAGTGTTCACAAATGACATCCTTGTCTTTTAGTTGGACTCGGAGCAGTCTCCTACAGCAACAAGGCAATTTGCTCTCTTACCTGCTTATTAGGGGTGGGATGCCATTTAGTTTGGGTAGCAAGTCCTCGGGTTTATATGCTGTGCGTTTGCAGGTGGCATCTGAACTACACAGCACAGTTTCGAGAAAAGGGAAAAAGCCTGCACTAGGAAGGTTCCGTGGAGCAAGGTAACCTGAAAAGCATGAAATGAAAAGGTATATGTTAGTAGAGCTAAGTGGATAGAAATTCATACAAAAACAAATGTAAGTAGAGTTTTCCTTATCCAAAATGCTTGAGACCAGAAGTGTTTTGGACACACATACACCCTCCCTTAGATTTATAAATACCTATATTCAAATATATGTGCATAATGGGATGTAAACATAAGGTTAATTTATCTTTCAGATATACCTTATATGCATAGTTGGAAAATAATTTTAAAATTGTGCAGGGATGTTTATGTGCACTGATGCATTAAAGAGCAAAGGTTTAACTATCTCAGCCACCCATGTAGTCCGTTTTGGAATTTGGTGTATTTCTAAATTTGGAATTCCAGATAAGTGATGCATGGGACTCCCCGAAAGGTTAGCAAATAGCTTAGAAGAAAAGGGATTAAGAAGAGTAAAAGATATGTGGAAACAAGATGGAAAGATTATAAACTGGCCAGAGTTTTTGGAAAAAAGGGGGAAAGAAAATTGGTTAAAATTAAGAGCAATTTGGGAAAAAGTAAAAAAAGAAGGTGCACAGCCCACTGAAGAACTAAAGGTAGATAAATTACTAAATGCAAGAGAAAAAACAAGCAAAGGAACAGTGGCAAAAATATGCAATTTAATGGTGGAAGATCAGGATTTCCCTCGTAGCCAAAGGCTACAGAGGGACAGTATTTTGCCCCCTCCCACGGAGAAATAGGAGGTTCTTGGAACCTCTGGGAGGCAGGGGGCGTGGCCTCCCTTCAGGAAGGCCCGCCCCCTGAAGAGCTCAGTTGGAGCTCGGCCATCGGAGGAGACGGTCGACCCACCACTCCCGCCCTTTAGCAGTAAAGAATTTTTGATCGCTCTTTAACTAAGAGGATCGGGTGAGGAATTTTCTCCCCTGCCACCTTAACTGTGGAGGGGAGTTTTTTGCCTACCCCTTTACGGTGTAGGGGCTAACAAGGGAGCGGTATGTATTAAATAGGCTTAGCGGAAAATAGCTAGGAAAGCCCATTGTCGGTGTGCACCTAAGGCACCTCCTTCAGGGGTGAGGGCCATTAAGTTAACATTCACCTCAAAGTTCAAGTTGAGGGGTTAACGAAGTGTAATGGCCCTGGAATGAAAGAGGCTGATCTCAAGATCTCGAGTACAGACCTCTCATTCATTTCCCGAAAAGGGTTGCCCTGGTTGGATAATCAGGGAATCCAGGTGTTTCGCCCAAAATTGATATCGTTAGCCGAGGGGGCATGATACCCCGGCTAGAATACACCTTGATTCCTGACACCTTCTGAGTTAGACTTAAGGAAATTTAAATAGGTAACTTTAAATAAAAGTTGCTCAATTTGAACCCAATACTTTGTGTCTCGTCTCTTTTGTTCAGGGGGTTGGAGGGCAAAAAGAGTTCATGATTAGAGCAATATGTAACAAATGGAATGGAGTTAAATCATTACAGACACATGAAGTAGAGGAAATAATTAGGAATACAAATAAAATAAAAATAGAAAAATATAACGAATTAGAAAAAAAGATGATATTAAGATGGTACAGAACTCCTGAGCAATTGGCTTATATGGAATTCTAAGTGTTGGCACTGTAATAAAGAAAAAGGTACTTATTCACATATGTGGGAGTGTTCTGAAATAAAAAATTTCTGGCAAATGATACAAGGAAAAATACAAGAGATATTCCAGATAAATATTCAAATTAACAATGATTTGCTACTATGGGGAGTGTTGGATCATCCAAGTATAAAAACCAAATTTCAGGAGTTATTTAAGGTAACAATAAGAGCAGCCCATGCGGTGATTGCTAGAGGATGGAAAGACAAAACGAAATGGACATTAAGTAATTGGAATGATTATATGTATGATCAAGTGTTATTAGATATTACGGGAATTTTGACTAATCAATCAACAAGAACAGACAAACAAAAGGACATTACAAATAGATGGAAGATCTATTTCAACTGGGTGAAAAAAACACAAAGACTTTACCAGTGGCTAGATCTGCAAGATTAGTAGAAATATACAGTACTGTGGTTGAGAAGGGAGAGGGAGGGAGGGAGAAAATATTGTAATCTATACCAATGTAATGTACTATGTCTTTAATATTTGTTGAATAAAAAAACTTTTTTAAAAAAGAGTCAGTACAACACTGGAAGCCTCACATTTTGCTGGAAAAGTGTGCAGTGACGCTTTCACCTGGTTGGAGGCAGGGCTTCTAGCAGAAGCTCCCTTGCATTGTCTGAGTGGAAGAGAGGAAGAGCAAAACATTCTTCCATTGTCATGGTCTGATCATCACCTGATCTGTTTAAGATTTGCTGTTTCCTCTAACCTCCACAGGGGTGGTGGACCCATTAAGATGGTCCACCCCAGGAGGCTTATGGATCCAGAAGAACTCCTACGGTCTCTTGAGGATCTTCCTGTCTTGGAGACTGACAATCCTGTTGACACCCTGGTTGATCGCTATAGCAGCGAGTTGACCAGGGCGATTGACACGATCACTCCCGAACGTCCCCTCTCATTGCGTAGAGTCACACCGACTCCTTGGTTCACTGAGGAGCTGGCTGTGATGAAGCACTGGAGGAGGGGTCTAAAGTGCATCTGGAGGAAATCTCGCAATGTATCTGACCAAGCACAGGCTAAAGCTACTATTAAGGCTTGTTCCGCTTCTTTGCAAGCAGCCAAAAAAGCGTTCTTGTCTGCTCGTATAGCATCTGCAGCAAATAGACATTTGGAGCTGTTCCGAGTTGTTGGGGAGCTCCTCCGGCTTCCTGAAGTTGAGGGGCTTCCTGATGACTCGGCAACTCGGTGCAGTGATTTTGCGCAGCACTTTGCAGGAAAAGTTGCTCAGATATGTCTTGAGCTGGACTCCAGTCTAAATGCAGTGCCAGATGAGGTGACCAAGGCACCAGTCTGTTCGATTTTATGGGATTCTTTCTGGCTTGTTCTTCCTGAAATATGGAGGGGATCCTTGGGGCTGTGAGAGCTTGCGCTCTGGACCCTTGCCCATCCTGGCTAGTTAGCTGGCCAGAGAGGTGTTGTTGGAATGGTTTGTTGAGATAATAAATGCTTCATTGGGCCAGGAGAAATTTCCATCATGCCTTAAACAGGTGGTAGTAAAACCTCTATTAAAGAAGACCTCCCTTGACCTGACTATATGCAGCAAATACAGACCAATTTCCAATCTCCCTTTTCTGGGCAAGGTTCTGGACTGGGTGGTTGCCTCGCAGCTTCAGGGATTCCTTGATGACCCTGATTTTCTGGATTGCTCACAGTCTGGCTTTAGGCCTGGGCACAGTACCGAGGTGGCTTTGGTCGCCTTGATGGATGACCTCCGCAGGGAACTGGACAGGGGGAGTGTGACCCTGCTCGTTCTCTTGGATATCTCCGTGGCTTTCAATATCACCGACCATGGTATCCTTCTGGGGAGACTCGCTGGGATGGGACTCGGGGGCACGGTTTTACTGTGGCTCCCGTCTTTCCTGTAGTGTCGTTCCCAGTCAGTGAAGCTGGGGAACTCCTGCTCGGACCCTTGGCCATTGACCTGTGGGGTCCCGCAAGGATCCATTCTGTCCTCCATGCTATTCAACATCTACACGAAACCGCTGGGAGAGGTCATCTGGAGATTTGGAGTACGGTGCCATCTCTATGCAGATGACACCCAACTCCACTACTCATTTCCACCAGACCACAAGGAAGCCCCTCGGATACTGGACCAGTGCCTGGCCACTGTGACAATCTGGATGAGGATGAACAAGTTGATCAATCCTGACAAGACAGAGGTCCTCCGGGTCAGTCACTTGTCTGACCGGGGTTTTAGGTGGCAACCTGTACTGGATGGGGTTGCACTCCTCTTAAAGTCACAGGTCCATAGTTTGGGGGTCCTCCTGGACTCAATGCTGACACTAGATGCGCAGATGTCAGCAGTGGCCGGGAGAGCCTTTGCACAATTAAAACTCTTGCACCAACTATGACCATACCTCGTGAAGTCTGACTTGACCATAGTGGTCCATGCCTTAGTCACCTCTAGTCTGGATTTCTGCAATGCACTCTATGTGGGGCTACCCTTGGAGACGGCCCAGAAAAAACAACTCATCCAAAATGCAGCAGCCAGATTAATTGCCGGGGCAAATTATAGGGAACGGCCAAATCCCCTATTTAAAGTGCTTAACTGGCTGCCGTTTGTCTTCTGGTCCCAATTCAAGGTGCAGGTTATTACCCACAAAGCCCTAAACGGTTTGGGACCCGCCTATTTTCACGACCATATCTCTTCCCATGAACCAGCCTGAGCTTTTTCTCTTGTCATTCCATTCCCTATAGTTGGGTTCACTTTGGTACTGAGGACAAGCATTACGGAGGGTTTAGCATATATGTATGTGTGTAGAGAGAGAGAGGGAGAGAGAGGGAGGGAGAGAGAGAGAGAGAGAGAGAGAGAGAGAGAGAGAGAGACTAACATTCTCATTTTTCATGATTAATCATGCCCCAATGTCTATTTTATATGCAGACTGACATGTAAACAAATGAGTCTGCTGTTGTTGTATTTGCAGCACATGCAAAATTTACATTTTGTCCAGAATCCCCTAGCCAGCATGGACACTAACCGTGCTTTTAACATTTTGACCTAGACAATACAAGCAAACTGAATGTGTCATACCCATTCACAATGCTAGTAATATAAAATGAGAAGACTTCTATAGGATGTACTTGCTCTGTTTTAGCAAGTCATATTGATGAAATCTGCAAAGAGAGTCAAATGAGAGATAATCTATTGCCAACCAAAGCGGCAATTACTATTCAATTACCTTCCTATTTTAAGCAGAAGTTTGGATATCTCTATCTCTATCTCTATATATAATAAAGCGGAAAGTTTGTATGTATGTTTGTTTGTATGTGGCAGCGTTCTGATAGGCTGCCACTTTCACAGGCCACAGCGACCACCAAACTTGGCACACATAACCCCCTGACCCCTTTACGGGTGATTTATTTATTTATTTATTTATTTATTTATTTATTTATAAATTCGGACCGCTCTCTGGAGCCCAGAGCCAAAAAATCAATAAAACATCAATAAACAGATAAAAGACACACCCAAAAGCCCCCTGATCCCCAAGCAATTACTTGGCCTGGTGGCAACTAAGGAGGCATCAGTTGGGACCAAATGCCTGCCTAGCCATGGACTTGCGGAAGGCAACAAACCCCCGTGATTTATGGGATTTGTAGTACTTTAAATCCCTTTGGTTCCCACGGACCACTGTGGCCCCCAACAAAGACCGATAAAGACCAAACTTGGCACACAGAGCCCCCGTGACCCACTCTACATCCTGCTGCAGTTTGAAGGAGGCTGGACCATGGATGATGGGACTTGAAGTACCTATACTCACTTCCCGATACCGCTGCAACCCTCATCCAATGACTGATCAAGACCAAAGTTGGCACATAGAGCCCCTATGACCCACTCTACATCCTGCTGCAGTTTGCAGGAGGGTGCACCATGGACGATGGGACTTGAAGTACTTCTACTCATTTCCTGAGACCACTGCTCCACTCATCCAATGACGAATCACGACCAAACTTGGCACACATAACCCCCCTGACCCCCTTTACGTCCTGGTGCGGTTTGAGGGACATGACCCACAGATTATGGGATTTGTTGTACTTTCAAACACTTTGGTTCCCACAGACCACTGAGGCCACCAAAAAGGAGCAATACAGACCACACTTGGCACACACAGCCCCCATTACCCACTCTACGTCCTGGTGCAGTTTGGAGGAGGGTGGACCGTGGATGATGGGACTTGAAGTACCTCTACTCACTTCCCAAGTGACCCTTATCCAATTGGACCCTTATCCAATTACTGATCGAGACCAAACTTGGCACACATAACCCCCATGACTACCTTCACGTCCTGGTGAGGTTCAGGGGAGGACTGACAATGGATGATGGGATTTGTAGTAATTTCACACCCCTCTGTTTCCACAGACCACTGCGGCCCTCAACAAACAAACACCACAGAGCCTAAAGACATCCTACACAGAACATTGATGGGACACACAGAGCCCCCATGACAAGACCACACTTGGCACACAGAGCCCCCATGACCCACTCTAAATCCTCCTACACTTCTCAAATGACCCGGGAACCACCGGGTCCCCAAGCTAGTAATAAAATAATACCGAATATTAAAATAGCCATACTAAAATAAAACAGGGAAGCATGATGCCATTTATTAGCACATTTGGAAAACCCAGCCTATAAATAAATATCTACATAACTGGGAGAAAATACAATTAAATCTGTGTGCAGACTATCCACTTAAATTACATAGGACTGACAGTAGAATATCAAAACTGTGTTGGAGATGATGCAGTGGATAAGAGCCACAAAACATGTTCAAAAGTATGAAGTTCTTTCTTGGATAAGTCAAGTAGTGGGGCAAATTGTTTATTTCAGTGTCGCGCTACAACAATCTCTTTGTTTGAGAGTGAGAATAAAGATTTGTCAGATAAAGGCCTCATATTACTTATATGCAGCAAGGCCAGATATGGTCAAATCTGTTAGTGTGGTTTTCCCTACACTAACATGTACAGCTATTCTCAATTACTGGTTACACCTATCCTTCTCCCCATGTGGCCTTGCCCCCCTAACCATGAGAGATGACTTCCAGTCCACATGGATTAAAATAGTAGCAGCAAAGATCGCAACGCTAGGTTTCTCCCAAGGACAATGGCTAAGTATGAGATGGGACCAAGCCAAGGATCTCATGAAGCAATGGACATAGAGTGCCAATCTGACCCAGCCTGTTCCCCAGCCTTTATTGTTAGGAAAGCCACTAGATACCTCACTGCCCCCATGGCATGACTAACATACCTGGAGGTGCCCAAAATACCGAAGGGCTTTTACCCTCACAAGTTGCCATGCCCTCCCATCGGCTGTATTGGAGGGGAGGTATCAGAAGACCCCCTTCAAGCAGAGACTATGCCCCTGTGGGTCTGGTCATGTGAAAACAACTGAGCATGTGCTTCTTCAATGCAGGTTCTACAGAGATCTTAGATCTAATCTCATTAGACCATGGCTTTTAATATACCGGGGGCACAGTGAAAAATATTATTCCACTCTGCTGCTTTCAGACTCTAACCAGGGGCGGCCCCAGCGATTCCGCGACCTACGCGGTCGCGTAGAGAGTCATCGGCTGGGAGGGGCGCCGCCGCGCCGACTCCGCGCCCCCACCGCCGCACTGCCCTGCAGCGCCATCCGCGCGTGCGCAGAAACATCTACAGGCGCTATAGCGCCTGTAGGTGTTTCTGCGCACGCGCAAACGCTCGAGCACGCGCACTCCCTCCCAAGCGCCTGCTGCTTTGGAGCCAGCGCGCATGCGCAAAACCTGCACGTATGCGCGCTGGCTCCAAAGCGGCAGACGCGCTTGGGAGCGAGTGCGCGTGCTCGTACATTCGCGCGTGCGCAGAAACATCTACAGGCGCTATAGCGCCTGTAGGTGCTTCTGCGCATGCGCGGCCGGCAGAAAGGTGCGCCGCGGAGGTGTGCCGCGGCCGATGGGGCTGGCGGCGGCGGCGTGGCGGCGGCGGTGTGGGTGTGGCGGTGGCGTGGGCGTGGCGGCGGCGGTGAGTGAAGCGGCGGCGGGGACGACAAAATTTCTTCACGTACCCCTCCAAATTAGGTCGGGCCGCCCCTGACTCTAACACTACAATAACTTACAGTGTTACTAAGTTCTGTGCTGCTGAACTTACAATTAGATGGATGATGATTGACCCCACAAGGCAACACCCTGTTGGGAATGTAGTTAGAGCAACATGTTACAGCTGAAATGCTACTAGACTCGCAATGTGCTCCTCTCTTCCTCTTTAGTGCCGCCCTGTGTTTTTGTCCTGTCCCATCAATTTATCTCCCCCTTCAGTTCCATACCTGTTACAATATCATGTGTTTAAAAATATATTTTCAAACTGCTTTCTAATCTACTTTTAAATAACTGTTTTACTGGGGAGTTGTCTTTCTCCTCCCATGGCGCTTGTGCCTGCTTTGTGCTGGTCTGCGGCCGTAATAAAGTTTTGTATTGTACACTAACATGTAACTCTAAGGTGTGGATTGGTATTTCCAGTCTGTGAGAAAAAAAAAGGATTTTTATGTGTTTTCATTTATGCATCTCTATGTCTTCTGTTAAAGGAGCTCTCAGGGCAGATTCCAACTCAAAAACAGAGGTGATAAAAATTAGAAAAATACAATTACTATCTAACAAATAAAAGGAAAAATGGTAACAACTTAAACAGCACCAAGGACAGAATGCAAAACTGTTTATAAGAAAACCCAATGATAATGAACAGCAGGACAGCAAAGTAATAAAACTGAAGGCAAATTTAAAAAATGGCAAAATAAAAGCAATGTTGTACACCCTCATAAAATTCTACCACAGGAAAATGAAACAATAAAACCTTGCCAGGAAAAGAGTTCCACAATTAAGCTGTGAGAACTGCAAAGTCCTCTTCTGCGTCTCAGGCACCACGCCTCAAAAAACTGAAGGATGGACAAGAAGCAACTGGAAGCATTACCAGCTTTGGATAGATTCACTTTGAGGCTTCAATGAGATGAGGAAGTAAAAAAGCAACAACCCTCTTATCGCCTTCCTGCCTTTGTCCTTCACAACTGAGCCAGACACTTCTCTCTCACATAGGATTGTATAGGACACAACATAAAATTAGTAGAACTAGAAAAAAATCAAAAGGAAAAAAAATCCCACTTGTCATCAACAATGAATGTAAATCGTTTCAGGTCAAAACCTGTTTGACAAATGTATTTAGAAACAGTCAATGAAAGTCAATGGAAAAGGACATAAAACCCTAGAGGTAAACCTCCGGAATTAGCAACCCACTTTCGCATTGCAACCATGTTCCATCTGTAAAAATAGCTATACTCTGACATGGACACAAGAGTGAATATTGCTTAAGTAGAAGCTATGGCCCTTTTCAGAGCCATTGCCTTTTAGTTTTAGCCTAGTTTATTTCTACTATCTACTGATAGCAATCCTTAAGCCATAGTTCCAAGGAATGCTTATGAAGAAGAAAAACCATAAAGATACAGGGGAAAATATACCTATAAATGACCAGGCTCGGCAGAAATGCATTTAAATGCCAAAGACAACTAAGAGCCAAAGTAAAAAGTGCACACAATGTTCAAAGTACAGGGAAAGACAAAAGGCCACACTTTGCCCACTCTGTCATGGACTGCCAAGTGAACTGCTTTTTTTCAGTTTGTGGAAGGACTTGGAGATGATTTCTTAAGTCAATCTTAACATAACCCCCAACTGTACCAATTCAGAGAGCACGATCATGATTAATCAATACCATTTAAGCTCTGCAAGTACAGTATTTTTTTTCAAATGAAGAAGAGTGTTCCAGGAATGGGACATTCATAGGGATACCAAGATGTTTGTTTATAAAGCTATTGTCCTTCTAACTATTGTACGAGACTGGAAATGATGGATCATCTACAAAGATCACTCCTGACTTCTAGAACGATTCCATCTGCACTGCCTCCAAAAAATCCTGCATGTTACATGTGAAGACAGGTGAACAAATGTCAGCATTCTGGAAGAAGCAAAAACTGTCAGCATTGAAGCAATGATCCTCCACCATCAACTTCACTGGACTGGTCATATTGTCCAAATGCCCGATCACCATCTCTTAAAGCAGTTACTTTACTCCCAACTAAAGAATGAAAAACGGTTGTCAGTGAACAGCAAAAGAGATCTAAAAATGGGCTTAAAGTTAACTTTTTTAAAAAGTGGCATAAACACCGAAGACTGGGAAGTACTGGCCCTCAAGTACTTTAACCAATGGTCTACTATTACAAACAGTGCTATGCATTTTGAAGAAATATAAATAGAGGACGAAAGGGAGAAACATGTCAAGAGGAAGGCACATTAAACAAATCCTTGTTGTGACTGCCTTCCATCTGGAAATCTATGTCTTCATTAGGCATGAGAAAAATGAAACGGAAATTAAAAGGATTCGTAAGAGATTCGTATGAAATGGGACTTTTGAGGTTTTACGTATCGCTGCCGCGAACCAGGAAGTAGACTTCCTTTTACGGTCCTTGAGGCCAACAATTTGCGTTAAGATCGTTAGAAATTCTTAAGTATTAATTAATTAATTATTGTACTACTCACTTCTCCCTGTCTTCTCCCGCTCATTTCCTTCCCGCCTTCATTCAGCTTCTTCTTTTTCCCGCATTTCTATGGGGAACTGGAAGTGACGCTGCTGCTAGGCAATGCATTCTGGAAACTGTAGTCCTCCAGGCTTTCCCCCCCCCCTTCTCTTCCCCGTTGCTCTGCCTTGTCCCATCGCAGGGGCCTGCTTTACACACACACACGCGCGCGCGCGCTTCTCCTCTCTCCCTGCGCTCTCTCAGATGCTTCTCTTCCCCATTGCTCTGCCTCGTCCCATCGCAGGGGCCAGCTTCAGCCCTCCAGGTACGTGTTTTGGACTTCAACTCCCACCATTCCTCACAGCCTCAGGCCTCTTCCTTTTCCTCTCAGCCTGGGCAAACTTGGGCCCTCGCTCCCTCAGGATCGGGCCTAGAGAGAGGTGAGGGGGATGAGCGAGCGCCTCCTCCTCCTCTCTCGACAGCCTGTCATTGGCGAGAGGGAGGAGAAAGGCCCCGCCCCTCTCTGCCTCTCTCTAGCCTCGATCCATGCATCGGGGCTAGAGAGAGCGAGGGGGTGAGCGAGGCGCCGCGGCGCGGAAGGGAAAGAGGGCGAAGGATTGCCTCCTCCTTCGCCCCTCTTTCCCCCCCGCGCTCGCCGGCGCCCTCGCTCACCCCCCTCGCCTCTCTCTAGCCCCGATGCATGCATCGGGCTAGAGAGAGGTGAGGGGGGGTGAGCGAGGGCCTCCTCCTCTCTCGCCAGCCTGTCATTGGCGAGAGAGGAGGAGGCCCTCGCTCACCCCCCTCACCTCTCTCTAGCCCCGATGCATGGAGGCAGAGAGTGGCGCGGGGCCTTTCTCCTCCTCTCTCGCCAATGACAGGCTGGCAAGCGAGGAGGAGGAGGCCCTCGCTCACCCCCTCGCCTGTCTCTAGCCCCGATGCATGCACCGGGGCTAGAGAGAGGCGAGGGGTGAGCGAGGGCGCCAGCGAGCTGGGGATCCCAGTTTGGCCCAATTCTGTCATTGGTGGAGTTCAGAATGCTCTTTGATTGAAGGTGAACTATAAATCCCAGCAACTACAACTCCCAAATGTCAAGGTCTATTTTCCCCAAACTCCATCTGTGTTCACATTTGGGCATATTGAGTATTCATGCCAAGTTTGGTCCTGATCCAGGATTGTTTGGGTTCAGAGTTATCTCCCTAAATCACTGTCAATTCCTCCCAAACCCCTCCAGTATTTTCTGTGGGTCATGGGGGTTCTGTGTGCCAAGTTTGGTCCAGGTCTGTCATTCATGGGGTCTCAGCTGTGGAAGTCAGAGCTGAATTGGTCGAAGGTACTGCAAATCCCATCATCCGTTGTCCATGCTCCCCCAAACATATTGTTTTTGTGATTAATCCCTATGCTTTAACTTTGGTCAATTTGTAACAATGAAAATACATCCTGCATATTAGATATTTGCATTAGAATTCATAAGAGTAACAAAATTATGAAGTAGCAACGAAAATATGGATGGGGGTCACCACAACATGAGGAACCACTGCATTAATACATATCTCTCTCTCGGCATTACTTCATGCACGACGATTCAGGAAGGACTCATCCCACGCTTTTACAAGCGCTGATGACTAAAGAGGCCAATCTGAGATAGGCAAGTTCGGTTGCAGAAAGCACAGCAGAAAGTCTATATATTATACATATATCTTTCTGTTTAATTGCTATTAGGGAAATAAAACGTGAACAAAGGAAGGAAGGAGACAAAGGAAGAAGTAGAGAAGGGGGGAAGGAAGGAAAGAGAAAAGAAGGGATGGGGAACCAAAGAGCAAAGGAAGGAATGAAAGAAGAGGGTAGAGAAGGAAGAAAGGAGGGAAAGGGGAAATAATAAGGGGGAGAATCGTACTTCACTTTCACAATTGTCCTGAGAGCAAGTAGCTACTACCTCTTATATTTATGTTATACATGTACAGCTCCACTTAATTGCACTGCAGAGGTGAAGGGAATGTTCCCCCTTGATTTTTAACTGTTTCCCTGCTTTTCAGACTTTAGAACCAATTTAGAATTTCGTTAATACTTACGTTACATTTTAGAACTTTTAGGAAATTTTTTTGTAAGTCTTTGATATACTAATCAAAAAAATCCCCCCAATTTGATTTTAGAATCCCGATTTTAGGATTCTAAAACAAGCCTAGTCTTCATTGTGGACGACCATGCGGATCCAGAACAGGTCTTCACATTCACTTACAAACCCACCACCAAGACTCTACCCTTGAAAGTCAACCATACTTGGCCATGAGTGATCATCAATGATGATGATGATGTCCTAATTGGTCTTAAAATGTCCCAGTTTATTTCTCTTCTCCCACTTTCCTCCTTTGTCCTCAGCTAACTTCTGTTGATACAAACTGAGTCCTAAGTATAAATGCATTTTATTAAATCAGTAGCAGGGCGCCCCCTTTTCGTGGGGAAGAGGCTTGCGTACCCTAATGAAGTTGTGAGAGGTGCTGGCGGTGGCATAATAGTCACCGGTAGGGCCTCCCATGCCAGACAGGTCACAACTGAAGGGTCTGATGAAGAGCGTCAATGGGCAGGATGGGCTCTCTAGCCTTTTGGCAACCATCCTAAAAGAAGGCAAATTGTAAATTCAAACCCGGGCAGATGGTGCTCGTCTAACCCTGTAAGGTCAACCATCTAAGAGAAGGCAACTCTAATCAAACCTACGACCTGAGGACCTCGCTGCCACCATCCAAGCTTGCTAGGCCCTGGCAGATGAACCTTTGGTTTAAAGGGTGAGGCCAGTTCTGTGCATGCTGCGCTCCACCAGAAAAATTCATTGCACAGGCTCGAAGGACACATCCAACTTCCGAAAAAGCCCTGTTAGTCATCAAAACGCTTGTTGAAAGTATGGGATGAGTCCTTCCTGAATCTTCGTTCGTGAAGAAAAGCCAAGAAGAAAGGAGCAGGGAGAAGAACCGGGCAGATTCAGGCAAAGATAAACTATTGCAGTCTCTCCTGGCATGTGTGTTCCACTGTTGAACAGCTTGTACCTAGTATTCAGGTGGAACCTCCTTTCTTGTAATTGGAACGATGGACAAGAAGCCATTGCTCTGAGTTCTAGTTTCAAGGCCAGCAGAAAACATGCCTTCTCCCTCTTCCTTATGACATCCTTTCCCATCTTTATATGTGGCTATCATGTCTTCTCTCAACCTTCTCTTTTGCAGGCTAAACATAGCCAGTTCTTTGAGATGCTCCTCATAGGGCATGGTCTCTAGACCTCTGATCATTTAGTTGCCCTCCTCTGGACACCTTCCAGCTTTTAAACTGTGGTGTCCACAACTAGACACAGTATAAAGCTTGTGTGCCAGCTGCAACTGTACCTCAAGAAGCCTGACTTGGCCACAATGGTCCATGCCTTAGTTACATCCAGATTTGATTATTACAATGCACTCTATGTGGGACTGCCTTTGAAGACAGCCTGGAAACTGCAACTGGTACAAAGGTTGGCAGCCAGGCTTCTAACTGGAGAAATTATAGTGAGCGCACTATGCCCCTATTAAAGCACCTCCACTGACTGCCAATAAGTTTCCAGCTCCAATTCAAGGTGCAAGTTATGACTTACAAAGCCCTAAACAGTTCAAGTCCTGCCTATCTTTGTGAACGCATCTACCAGTATGAACTGGCATGGGCTCTAAGATATGCTGGGAGGCCCTCCTCTCATTTCCATCACCGTCACAAGCACAGTTGGTGGGGACGAGGGAGAGGGCCTTTTCAGTGGTAGCCCCCGACTTTGGCACTCCCTCCCCAGAGAGATTAGGCAAGCCTTCCTTTCCCAGGGATTTGAAAACTTGGATGTTTCAGTTAGCATCTGAGAACTGCTAGTTCCTAGTTATAAATTCCCAATCCCTTGGTCACCTGATAATATTTCATTCTCTGCATCCAATACCCCAGCCCCATGGTACACTCACGGTTTTGCACCATCCCATGCCACACTCTTTTTATTGTCAGATCATGTCCATTGTATTACTAGTAATTGGTTTTGTTGAACATTGTTCTGAGTTTTAACATTGCTGTTTTACTGTATATTCTTATGTTTTATTTAATTTTGTTTTTATCTGGATTGTTATATTCTATTATGCTCTTGTTTTCTTTGTGTTTTGGCTTTAA
>JARBWK010000002.1:190796152-190820226 GCA_030556195.1 Anolis apletophallus | reverse complement strand
ATCAGGATCTTAGATACAAGACAAGATCTGGCATGGTTTTCTAAACGAAGCCTGGAAACTGAAGACAATTTCTCTAGCCATCTAATATAAAGACAATTTAGTTTCGGTTTGCAAATCGACTACTACGTCGCAGGCTGGCTGCCTGCCTAGATTGCCGAATGCTATCTCGGCGGTCAAATGTAAGCTCGTTAAAATTCCCAGGTGTTCTGTTATCAACATCAAGGCATTCAGAGTCCTGAACACAAGAATTCTCATCTACTGAGGCCCTGAGAAGGGAACTGTTCCCAGGAAAGCAAGCCTCATCATTTTTTGGTACCAATGGCATAAATGTATGTTTTTCAATAAGGGTTTGGATTATAAATGTTTATTTTTCAGCTGCACCACAATATCAGGAGAACTCCATGAGTCTACTCCTGGCCAACATGCAGTTGCTAACCTCAGTTTGAGTAGAACTGCTGAATGAATATGTAAGTCATTGCTAAAGCAGATTTCTTTCAAATTGCCAGCTCTACCTGAGGCTGGCAATTTGATAAAGGCCAAAGAAAAGAAGGAAAATATTCCAGAACTAAAAGAAAATTCATGTTTCTAATTTCAACCAAATGAAATGTGAAAAGTCAGCGTATTGCTTGTCCCTAAAAAGAATCCTGTAGAACATGAAGCACTATCAAATTCTCCATCAGAAACTGTGGAGAAGAAACTTTATTACACAAACTACATTTCCACTACAGTTGTGCTAGCATGGATAATGGATACATATTGGGTTCAATATCCCATCTCTCTTCAATTGTGCAGGTGCTTCGATTTGACAATTTGTGGTCCTGCAATCTACAGTTGTGCTAGCATGGATAATGGATACATATTGGGTTCAATATCCCATCTCTCTTCAATTGTGCAGGTGCTTCGATTTGACAATTTGTGGTCCTGCAATCATCATTATTTATTTATTTATTTATTTACTTTGCTTCTAGACCGCCTCTCTCAGACCGAAGGCGACTCGAGGCGGTGTACAAATGGCAAGAACTGCCCAAGACAAACATATCAACAATTATCAACACAATTCCATCATATACAGTACAAATTAGCACTTAACATTAAAAACACAATATCAACGTCTCATTATTAAATCGGTATCCAATATGCATCGTCGTCATTCTGTAGGTCTCAATTTGGTAATCATACTACATCTGCAAATGCCCAGTCAAATAGCCAGGTCTTGACCTTCTTGCAAAATGTCAAGAGGGAGGGGGCTGATCTGTCATAAGGAAGGTTGTTCCAAAGCCGAGGAGCCACCACTGAAAAGGCCCTGTCTCTCGTCCCCACCAATCGCGCCTGCGAAGCAGGCGGGACCGAGAGCAGGGCCTCTCTGGATGATCTTAAGCATCTTGAAGGTTCATACGGGGAGATGTGTTTGGATATGTAAGTTGGACCAGAACCGTTAAGGGCTTTAAAGGCTAAAGCCAGCACTTTGCATTGTGCCCGGTAGCAAACTGGTAGCCAGTGGAGCTAGCGCAACAGAGGTGTTGTGCACTCCCTGAATGCCGCTCCTGTTATCAATCTGGCTGCTGTCCATTGGACCAGTTGAAGCTTCCGAGCAGTCTTCAAAGGCAGTCCCATGTAGAGGGCGCTGCAGTATACAGGATGTAACCAGAGCATGGACCACTGTGGCCAAGTCAAACTTCTCAAGGTACGGGCGCAGTTGGCGCACAGGTTTTAACTGTGCGAATGCACCCCTGGTCACCGCCGAAACCTGGGGTTCCAGGCTCAGCAATGAGTCCAGGATCACACCCAAACTGCGAACCAAGGTCCCACATAACCTCATGTCCCCACTTCCCTGCATTACCACTGTTCAATAATAGTTTGATTTTTATTTTAGAGCAATTTTGCAATTCCAGGTTTGAAAAACAAAATAAAATGCAAATATAACTATAAAACATAAATTAAATGGGAGGCAGACGCCTAAAGAAAAGCAAGAAGAGGAGGAGGAGGAGAATCCCATTCCTGATGTAACCTTAGTGCTGCCAGGCAGACACAGAAACAAAATGGACCCATCGCACTGAGGTAGGTGATTGAAATGTTGGGAGCTTGGCAGCTCTTAATAGTTTTTACCTATCAATAGCAAGGGATGATATAATCACGAAGAAGACGCAGATTGGCAGCAGGATGTGCATCTCTTCACACAAGTCCAGCTGCAATGCCAATTGCTAGTATGGTGTGATAAAATACAAGATCTTTGCCACTAGATACTAAGGAGCACTTTACTGATGACTTATGACATTTTTGTCCTGTTTTTTTTAATATCACATGCAGCCTGAAAAATGTCTGTTAGTAGAAAAAAATCTTGTTCAGCAATTTTCATGCTAACACAAGCGTTGTTGTTTAGTGGCGGTATGAAACTATTAGCTCTTACATGAGTCTATGAAATAGTTTGCTCTCTGTAAGCATATTTTTTAAAAAAAGAGGACACTATTAATTAACATTCCAGCAAACAGGTTCCACCAACCTGAATATAGTGAATTTATATTCGTTCTCAGACATTTCAGATTTCTCATATATGCAGTTGTTACATAACAGAAATAATACAGAGGGTGTGGCTGGCATTTCCACATTTCCAAAACAACGCATATTAACTTTGCATTGATAAACTGAGCTGGGTTCCAGCCAAATTGAGAACAGGCCTTTCCTTCCATGCTGTTTCTATTAAAAAGTTGGGGTTGTAAAGTTTGCTGCAGCTCCATTTCTTGAGGAAAGGTCTATGCCTTTTTAAATTATAGTGATGTGGATTTTATCACATGAAGTTTTTGTTCCATGGCAGTCATGTGATATCAGCATGAGCAATCTCCTGTTCCGCACTTGCACCCCCCCCCTGTCAATCTGTGACCCCATATTCATATCTCCACATACTCCTGTAACCAGAGGCAGATTTAACGGTAAGAAAAGTAAGCGCCCAATTAGGGCGCCACGTGGTCAGGGGCGCATCCAGCCTCCAGGTTCCACGCATATGCCATTGGTGCGGTGCGACTACAGGTGGATGGAGATGCCAATCGCCCTAAGCGAGGCCGAAAAGGAGGAACTTCTTGCAGCCGGAGGTGGGAGGCTCTGTCCCGGCTGCAAAAAGTTCCTTATCTTTGGCCTCGCTTAGGGCAATTGGCATCTAGGTCCAGCTGGAGTTGCGCCGCAGCAATGGCGCTTGCGTGGAACTTCCGTACATGTGCCATTGCTGCGGCTTAACTCCAGCTGGCCAGAGACGCAAATCACCTGACACGAGGTCGAAAAGGTGGAGCGTTTTGCAGCCGGAGGCGGAGGTTCCACCTCCGGCTGCCCAACGCTCCTCCTTTTTGGCCATGTGGAGGGCGATTCGCGTCTCCAGCCAGCTGGAGTCGCACTGCACCAATGGCATATGCGCAGAACCTGGCGGCTGGACGTGCATGTGCATCCGGTGTGCATGTGCATCCGGCGGGCATGCGCGGAACTAGCTGGCCCCACGCATGCGCGCACGGCGCACATGCGCAACCTCTACGAGGCCGGAGAGCAAGGGGACGCTAAAGTAATGTTCGCTTACCATTTTAAATTACCTTAGTCCAGCCCTGCCTGTAACCCTGCCCTCTGCACTTCTACTGCTCTGTAATTCTTTTAAACTATTCTTCTATAAAAACAATGTCACAATCCTTGCTATGGGTAATTTTTTAATTGCCAAATATTGCTAAACATTTAAAAATTACTGATTCGGGAATAGTTATGGGGGACAGGGAGAGTGGGAGAAAAGGAGATTTCTGCCCCTCAACATCACTCAGTGCTGACATACCAGTACAGAAGCGGAACAGCCCCATCACACCAGGTAGGCGACAGGGACATTGCAGGATTGGCATCTATCGACAGGTTTTCCCCCTTTAATACGGTAGCAGGGGATGGATTAATCACATGGAGGAAGCAAATGTTAAGAGTTTTTTAATTGTGTACATCTCACATGGAGTTTCATAGTAGAAATCAAAAATTACTTACAGTTTGGTCGGGGTTCTGGAGGGAATTTTATTCTTATGATGGCCACAAGGATGAATGAAAACACAGGCCATGTTATTAACGTAAATGACCATAACTGTGAAAGAGACAGAAAAATAGTTGTTTTAGTTTTCAATCAATCAAAACTTTATTACGGTCACAGACCAGCACAAAGCGGGCACAAGCGCCCTAAGAGGAAAAGGACAACTCCCCAGTAAACAGTTATTTAAAATCAGACTAGAAATCAGTATAAAATATATATTTTAAAAGACAGGATATTGTTGCCTTATGATGTTTTAGTTTTAAGATTATTTATTAAAACATTGAAATGCTGTTTGATGTTAGTTTTCATTTTAGTAGCAAAACACATATTGATGACATTCTTCTGCCAAGACCTAAAACAAAAAAATAATGGTACAGATCCAACCATAGTGCAACAGAACAACCTCAATTCAATCTGATGTGAACCCCCCTTCTCAACCTTCCAACAACATTGAGCAGGTTTTAAGGTACATGGAATGTGTTTACATTAAGGTGGGTAACAGGACAGTTTGGGAACTCTGCTTGTGTACCGTCCACAGCAGAATACCTGAGCTTGCTGAGGTGATCTCAGGCCTGATGTTGGAGTCTCAGGATCTTGTGGTGGTGAGTGACTTCAATATCCATGTGGAGGCCACGTTATCTGGGACTGTCCCAAGTGATATCTGGCCCCATTCATCAAGTGGGACACACTTTAGACCTGTTTTTTTTGTTGTGGATGGAGGAGAGGTTGGGGTAGAAGAGCAAAATATTCTTTCATTGTCATGGACCGACCATCATCTGATCAGTCTTAGACTCAGTGTTTCCTATAACCTCTGCAGGTGTGGTGGACCAATTAAGATGGTCCACCCTAGGAGACTTATGGATCCAGATGGATTCCTGATGTCTCTTGGGGATCTTCCTGTCATGGAGGCTGATGATTCTGTAGCTGAGGCTGTTGAAGCAGGCGAGGTGGAGACTACAGTGCCTCTGGCAGAAAACTCAGAATGCACCCAACCAAATATGGGCTAGAGCCTCTCTTAGGGCTTATTTCATGGCATTGAGGACAGCCAGGAAGGCTTTCTAGACTGCCCACATTGTATCTGAAAGAAATAGACCTGCAAAGTTGTTCAGGGTGGTTGGGGAACTCCTTCAACCGCCTGAGGGGGAGGTGACTCTTGACCACCTAAATAGCCGATGTAGCGAGTTCGCTCATCATGTTGCAGACAAAGTTGCTCGGATAAGTTATGACTTGGACACCAGTTTCAATGCAGTTCCAGGGGAGATAATGGAGACATCTGTTTGTCCAGTGTTATGGGATTTGTTTCAGTTTGTTCAGCCTAATGATGTGGACAAGATCCTGGGAGCGGTGAGGGCGACAACATCTGCTCTAGACCCTTGCCCATCTTGGTTCATTAAATCAACCAGAGAGGGCTTGACTCAATGGTTTGTGAGGATCATAAATGCCTCCTTGGGTCAAAGACAAATACCATCTTGCCTTAAACAGAGAATTGTAAAACCAGTCTTGAAAAGGGCTTCCCTTGACTCATTTGTTTTGAACAACTACTGGCTAATCTCAAATCTTCCCTTCTTGGGCAAGGTTCTGGAGCGGGTGGTTGCAAGAGGTCTCACATAGATGTTGAAGAGGAGGGTCAGAACCAACAACTTTTAATATTAATGATGTTTAATACTGTTTTAATATTAGTATATTTGTATATGTTCAGTTGTGTTGTGATGTTTTTAATTGTGAGCCACTTTGAATCTGGCGCAGCTGGCTAAATGTCAACTGCATAAGATCTCTCTGACCAGTAGGTCATGAGTTCGAGGCCTGCCCGGGTCGAGGTGGGTGCTCGACCTTTGAGTGTAGCCTGCTGTCGACCTTGACAGCCTGAAAGACAGTTGCATCTGTCAAGTAGGAGATAAAAGTACCACATTAAGTGGGGAGGCAAATTTTGACTAAATTATGAGGCCATTAAAGAACTCCAGGAACGCTGAGGAATGCGGAAGAAACAAGGGACGCTGAGAACGCTGAGAGATTAGGAGTGCGTCAGCTCCCCCTGGTGGCCAGAGTTTGCCTCTGTTTGTCTATATGTGTGTTTGTGAAACGGCAGGGATTGTCTGCTAAGTATGTATACCTGTAATCCGCTCTGAGTCCCCTTCGAGGTGAGAAAAGCGGAATATAAATAAAGTGAAGTAAATAAATAAATAAATCTCCTGATGGAGAGAAAAAGCAGGATATAAATAAACATACTCATCATCATCTGCTTCATGAATGCTTCTTTTTAAAAAACCCAACTCTTTTGGGAATGCAAATATCCCTATTGCAAAGTCTACAGCAGTGTTTCCCAACCAGTGTGCCGGGGCACACTAGTGTGCCGTGAGCGATCATCAAATGTGCCGTGGGAAATTGGAACCTGGGGGGGGGGAGTCTAGTGTGTTGAAGTATAAAGACCCTATGAAACCTACCTCGATAAAGGCACCAAATTACAAACACCCCCCCTCCCCACCTGTTGTCTACTTCAGTGTTTCCCAACCAGTGTGCCGGGGCACACTAGTGTGCCGTGAGCGGTCATCAGATGTGCCGTAGGAAATTGGAACCTGAGGGGGGGGGAGAGAGTCTAGTGTGTTGAAGTAGAAAAACCCTAAGAAACCTACCTCGATAAAGGCACCAAATTACAAACACCCCCCTCCCCACCTGTTGTCTACTTCAGTGTTTCCCAACCAGTGTGCCGGGGCACACTAGTGTGCCGTGAGCGGTCATCAGATGTGCCGTAGGAAATTGGAACCTGAGGGGGGGGGGAGAGTCTAGTGTGTTGAAGTATAAAAACCCTAAGAAACCTACCTCGATAAAGGCACCAAATTACAAACACCCCCCCTCCCCACCCGTTGTCTACTTGGTCTCTCCCTCTCCATGCATTGAGAAGGCCCGCCTCTCTTTCCCCAAGTAGAGACCTCCTCTTGCCTCCTGGGTGGGGGGGTTCTGTGTGGGAAGTTTGGCCCAGTTCTATCATTGGTGGGGTTCAGAATGCTCTTTGATTGTAGGGGAACTATAAATCCCAGCAACTACAACTCCCAAATGTCAAGATGTATTTCCCCTGAACTCCATCTGGGTTCATATTTGGGAATATTGAGTATTCATGCCAAGTTTGGTCCTGATCCAACATTGTTTGAGTCCACAGTGCTCTCTGGATATAGGTGAACTACAACTCCAAAACTCAAGGGCAATGCCCACCAAACTCTTATAGCATTTTCTCTTGGTTATGGGAGTTCTGTGTGGGAAGTTTGTGTCTTTCTGCCATTCCTGCCAGGATATCTATGTTGAGTTCATTGAAACAGGCCCGGGTTTCACACTGAGTGTATAAATACATTTAAAAACATATTAACTATATGTATTACTGTGTTAGAGTGTCATTTTGTGTCATTTTGGTTGGTGGTGTGCCCCAGGATTTTGTAAATGTAAAAAGTGTGCTGCGGCTCAAAAAAGGTTGGGAAACACTGATCTATATTATAACAGAGTAGTGCCATTTTGATTGTCATGGTTCCCCATAGAGAGTCCTGGGATTATCGTTTGGTGAAGTATCTTTCTCCAAAGAAAGATGGAGCCATGGTAGTTAATGTAGTATGAAAGTGATAGAACTATGTACTACAGATATTCCAAACCTTGTGCTCTTGATAAACAGCCCATTCCATTTATAGCAGTTCCCTGGTCCATGAAAGGAAAGGAGGATCTGCCTGAAATTAACTTGGGAGTGCAGAGTGGTGTCAAAGGACTGAGAATAAGCATAAACTGGTTTTGTATACTCTGCCTTTAACATATGTCTAGCTTAGAACTGTAAGGCACAAGAAATATGTCAACTGTCCGTGATAGTTTGCCCACATTAATAACTAATGAACCAGGCAAATATTTCAGGGACAGTCAGCAAGCCAGGGGTGAAATAGAATTCCCACATTTTATGCAGAAAGGAATTAGAAGCAGCATCTGAAAGAATTATTATTATTCGTAGTAGTAGTAGTAGTATTTATATCTTGCCCCCTGCCCCAAATAATATTAAAACCAGAACAAATTAGCGGGTTAGGAACATCTAGTAAAGAAACGTTAGAACAGAGATACCCATTTTTGTCACGATAAATCAATAATATTTCCCAATTAAATTGTGGGTCTAAATGTGAAACTCCATAGACACTCAGACTCTTCAGTATTATTACTGAACAGAGGGATGTGGCTATTTGGCCTCACTTAAAGCAGTTCTTGAATTGGCTCATTTGTAAATGTAAAAACGACATAGCCAGACATGGTTCTACATATGACAAATGCCTCATCTACATTCTTCCCTGTATATTTATATGTATATTTAGACAGCTCCTTAACAGGAAAGTGCAGATAATTGTATGCCTATTTCTATGTGTGTCATTTACTCTCAATGGCAACTAGTACTCTTATATCAGTGGGATGGTAAATACATTCAGGATCCCCCAAATACATACAACTGTTCCTCTTTAAATCCTAAGATTCACTACCTCACAGACACAGAATCTACCTTCCATCACCGCTTATTCCAGCCAGATAAGTGTGCAGAGGAGGGATTATGCACTAAGGACAACAACTCGCCAATCCCCTGCAATTGCACTACCATTGATAGCAGAGTCTGGAGCAACAAGCACCTGAGGGAAAGCACCAAAATCAGTGTGTACAGAGCTATCGTACTGTCTATTCTTCTATATGGGTCTGAAACATGGGTCACACCTACGACTCCTCAAACGCTTTCATCAGCGCTGTCTTCGCACAATCCTAAATATACACTGGACAGACTATGTGACTAATGTTGCTGTCCTTGAGCAAGCAGGGATCACCAGCATTGAGGCCATGCTATTGAGAACACAGCTGTGCTGGGCAGGGCACGTCTCTAGGATGGAGGACCACCGCCTCCCAAAGATACTACTCTATGGTGAACTCGCCACGGGTCAGCACAAGAGAGGTGCCCCCAAAAAGAGATATAAGGACTCCCTGAAACAACACCGCAGGCTCGGCCAGATTGATCAACAGCAATGGTCCACCCTGGCCTCACATCAGGAGGCATGGAGACGCACTATCCACAATGATGTGGCCTCTTTCGAGAAGACACGCCAAATGGGTCTCGAAGAGAAACGACAACGCAGAAAGAACCACAACTTGGAAACAACATCACCCAAGGAGACTTTCTGCTGTGCTTTCTGCAACCGAACTTGCCTATCACAGATTGGCCTTTTTAGTAATCAACGCACTTGTAAAAAGCGTGGAATGAGTACTTCCTAAGAATCTTCATTCGCGAAGTAATGCCGAGAGAGAGATAGCAGATCCATACTGTGTTCAACACCTTCAACAATTAATGTTTCTGTGATTGTGCAGTTGTGCCAATTTGCCAATTCATAGTCACACAATCATAATTTCACATACCCCCCAGCCCTGCATTCCCACACTACTATTATTCCCTATTTTTAATTCTTTTATTTTTAGTGCAATTGTACAATCCCAGCTTTTAAAAACAACAACCAAAAGCATTTGTGACTAGAATGAAAAGAAAAATGCCATCTTTGGAAATTGTGAAGGTAGATAACATTAACATTGCAAGCGTGTGAACTACTGGCAGGCTTTACCTGTCGATTGTTAAATATAAGGTAATTCCAGCACATGGTATAATTCAACTGGGACTGTCTCAAAAATGATAGTCCAGTTGCAAAGCCTGTTAGCCTTCCTCATGCAATAAAGCCATTGAGTTCCAGGTATAAAATTGTTGAGAATGTTGTCAAGCCACATCACACACACCCCCACTCCAAACATTTATAAACATAAAGAGACTCCAAGCAAAAAATATGATTTTTTTAAAAAAAAAATTAACATCTTTCATGGCTCCAAAGTTGTGTAGTGTCAAAGCTGCTTGAGTCTCTAGGATGGACCTAGCAGCAGCTGTACTCCAAACTCTATCAAATCTAACCCTTTAATAAATATATAAACTGATACTTTCTGTGTAACTTGTATTATGTGTATACTGTTTAATATTTAAAGTGTATAAAATGTATCAAACGTATGGTGAAGACAGCTACCTTCCTGTGCCCTTAGTTTGCATAATCCCTTGAGAACAGAGATCATGGCCAGCGTCCCTCTCGCTATTTCTCAAGGCAGAAAATATCAGAACTTTTGTGTATATGTAAAAGACAGATGATCCCCTTTGTCAACAAGATGAGCCCAGGATGTGTGTCCATTCAACGGAGGGTGAATGTATGCTACTTCTGTGGAAGAAGAGGCTCAGCAAAGAACATAAGAACATAAGAACATAAGAAGAGCCATGCTGAATCGGACCTCAGCCCATCTAGTCCAGCATTCTGTATCACACAGTGGCCCCCAGTTGTACACGGGGATCTCTAGCAGAAAGGAGGGCAAAACCCTAGCCTGCTCCCAACCCCCCACAACCAGTACCCAGGGAAATCCTGCCTACCTCAACCAACTCCGAGGTGGCACTTGAATGTCCTTTTCAGTAACTACCGATACACTTGGTATCCATGAATCTGTCTAATCCTGCCTTGAAGTTGTTCAGGCTGACAGCTGTCACAACCTCTTCTGGAAGTAAATTCCATAACCCAATGACCCT
This sequence comes from Anolis apletophallus, assembly GCA_030556195.1. Classification (NCBI taxonomy): domain Eukaryota; kingdom Metazoa; phylum Chordata; class Lepidosauria; order Squamata; family Anolidae; genus Anolis; species Anolis apletophallus. The sequence continues at coordinate 190,809,586 of JARBWK010000002.1, read as the reverse complement.
CTGGGTGAAGAAATATTTCCCTTTATTAGTCCTAATTTTCCTACCTTGGAGCTTCAGGGAGTGTCCTCTAGTCCTAGTGTTTTGTGACAAAGAAAATATTTTTTCTTTATTCACCTTTTCTATCCCATGCATGATTTTATACACTTCGATCAAGTCACCTCTTAAACGCCGTCTTTCAAGGCTGAAAAGACCAAGGCGTTGCAACCTGATTTCATAAGGGAGCCGCTCCATCCCTTGGATCATTCTTGTTGCCCTTTTCTGTACCTTTTCCAGCTCCGTTATATCCTTCTTAAGGTGCGGAGACCAGAATTGTACACAGTACTCCAAATGTGGCCTTACCATCGATTTGTAGAGAGGTAATACAACATTTGCTGACCTATTTTCGATTCCCTTTCTGATCATGCCTAGCATAGAATTTGCTTTTTTCACTGCTGCTGCGCACTGGGTAGACATCTTCATTGAGCTGTCCACCAAAACCCCAAGATCCCTTTCCTGGTTTGTCTCGGAAAGCTTTGACCCCATCAATTTGACCCCATCAAAGATCCTAGCCTACCTCTCCTTTCAACCAATCAGGGGAAGGAGCAGGAAGTCTGCATAAAATATAATGTATTTCCCCTTTGAATTTAAAATTGTACCTTTTGAAGAGTCTTGCTTGTACTTGCATCTTGTTTGGTCAAACTGTACTAAACCTCTGTCACTTTGCCTTCAACACCGAGCACCTGTGCTCTGTTCTGACTGATCTGGATTAGTGAAAGCTCACTGGACACAGACCTCTCTCTATACATTGTGCTAGCAAAATCTCTACAAGAACACTTTCAAATACAGGCAAATAAAACCATCCCAACGTGTGTGTGTGTGGTATCACATGATTCGTTGTTACTGTAGACTTCAAAGGTATACAGGTCCGCAGCTTGGGAGTGATCCTGGACTCATCGCTGAGCCTGGAACCCCAGGTCTCAGCGGTGGCCAGGGGAGCTTTTGCACAGTTAAGACTCATGCACCAGCTGCGCCCATACCTTGGGAAGTCTGATCTGGCTACAGTCGTCCACGCTCTGGTCACATCCCGAATAGAATATTGCAACGCACTCTACGTGGGGCTGCCTTTGAAGGCAGTTCGGAAATTACAATTAGTCCAACGGGCGGCAGCCAGATTACTAACTGGAGCTACATACAGGGAGCATACCACCCCCCTGTTGTGTCAGCTCTACTGACTGCCTGTCCAATTCCGAGCTCAATTCAAAGTGCTGGTTTTCACCTTTAAAGCTCTATACGGTTCTGGCCCAGCTTACTTGTCCGAACGCATCAGCCTCTACGTCCCACCTCGTAATTTAAGATCATCCGGGGAGGCCCTGCTCTCGCTCCCGCCAACTTCTCAAACGCAGTTGGTGGGGACGAGAGACAGGGCCTTCTCGGTGGTGGCTCCCCGTCTGTGGAACGCGCTTCCAAGCGACATACGATCAACCCCATCCCTCCTAGCATTCAGGAAAAAAGTGAAATCTTGGCTATGGGACCAGGTGTTTGCACATTAGCACAATGCAGCACTTTGGACTGGATTTGTAACAGCAAGTTGATGGATATGGCTCAATGCTCCTGTTATGGACGAAATACTGTTTTTAACTTAAGAGGATGTGTATGATGTGTTAATGTTAATTGTATTTTAATGCATTTTAATGCTGTATGTTTTTGGTTTTAAATTGTATTTATGTTGGCATCGAATTGTGCCTTTTGTTAGGCCGCCCTGAGTCCCCCCTCGGGGGTAGAGAAGAGTGGGGTAGAAATGTTGGAAATAATAATAATATACTGGATGCACATTTGAAGTTTCAAGGGTTTCTTTCATGGCATGCTGCTAGTTTTTGGACACTACGGCACAACTGGGGCTATCCCTATAGCCAAGGATGCAGTGACAACATTCAAGGTGGCTTCAGAAACACTAGTGCTCATCAAGAACAAAAAATCTCTCACCTGCTACCAAATTGAACCAAGGGACTAAATGATGAAAGCACACACATCTAGAGATCATCTGATGAATTTGTGATGAAGGACCACACTTTGCTATCCCCTATGCCATAACACACAGTTCCTTGCTACCATTGGAATCGCTGCACTCATGAGTGATGCCCAATAGAAGTCTTATAGGATGCTATACTCCAGAGAGAGAGTTAAAAGATAAAAGTGGAACTGCTCTTAAGATAAGTGCCCTTTGAGGCAATACCTTGTTTTATTTCTAGTAAAGAAATGGTGTGTACTTCTCACCTCACCACAGTTGGCTTCACAGTTGCTTTAGCTGTTGGACTGGGTATCTGGTATTGAGGGTTGGGCTGAGTATTTTAATGTGTTTTAATGTATTTTAATGATGTATTTTAATTGTTGAAGGGTTCTGGGGTTTTATATTGTTACTGTGCGGGCATTGAATTGTGCCTTACTGTAAGCCGCTCTGAGTCCCCCCTCGGGGGTTGAGAAGAGCGGGGTAAAACCCTGAAATAAATAAATAAATAAATCTTGTAGTATTTTCTAACTCTACAGTCATATGATTTGAAATGACTCACAACTTTCTTTTCAACTGTCCCCTTCACTCAAGAGAATAACTGACTGATGTAAAATGCAACCTGTTACTAGATCTCCACTCTCGTATCCTTGGCAATACAAAAGTTGCATTGTGGTACTTCAAAGGCCACAGAATTTGTCAAATCTGAAAATGCCCATGAGCTTCCACCATATGTGAAAATGGGATGAAAGGGAACATGAAAACCAGGTTTAATGTTAAAAAGAAAGAAAACCAAACTGTGTATGATATCTAGAGATTTATATGGTTTTCAAAGAAACTGCCTAACCTTTATGTAACAGAGCATCCATGGAGGTCCATTTGAATTGAGATGTGAAAAATTCTTAAGAATTTTACTTTTCATATTAAAGCTGGTGTTAAATACAAATGGTGCTTTTTTATAGAGGCCTTTGTTCTTAGTAAAGAGAATATATGTATAATATATGTAGAACAACTTGCTGGATTGCAGTCTCATTTCTGAGACACAAGCAAGTTGGTGGTCTTCTCAACTATTTCACTATCCATCAATGGGCCTGCTACAGCAAAATATGGATGGGCACCTAAATATATAACATGCTGCAAATGACGATTGTTCTAAGAAGAATTTCTACAGTTTAGAGCAGTGGTTCCTAAATATTTTTTGGCCTACTGCCCTCTTTCCAGAAAATTTTTTTACTCACCGCCCCCCTAAAAATTAATTTTTAAATTTTAATAGCAATTAAACAGAAATATATAGGTATTGATATTTCTACCTTTTCATAAAATATAATAAAGAAAGTTGTAAATTAGAAACATTGAAGTTTGAAATTATGAAAACTATTTATTGAACTTAGAATAGAAAGGTACACAAAAAAGTTAAAACATTTGAACTCAACTTAAGGAGAAGGATGAACCTGGTATGCTGCTACCAATCTAGTCATCCTCGGCTCTATTTTTCATCAGCAGTAATCTCAAATCATCGCGAGTGACTATTTTGCAATCGGTTTCTTTTTTTTGTTAATAAATTGGTTACCACACTGAATCCATGTTCCACTAAATATGTTGAAGGACATTATTATTGTTATAACATTCAACCAGTTGGAAGGGAACCCTAAAGGTATTATTATTATCCTTGCTTTGGCGAGAGGAGGAGGAGGAGGGAGCAGGAGGAGGGAGCAGGAGGAGAGAGAGACACACAGAGATGGATGGTAGCCTGTCACCTGGCTCACGCCACCGCCCCACCACCCTTACAGGGGTTCAGTGTCCCCAAATTCTCCTGAACCTTCCAGTGCCCCTACATCACTCCCACCGCCCACCAGGGGTGGTACCGCCCACTTTGGGAACCACTGGTTTAGAGGGTTGGGTACATGTAGATCTCCCCAGGACCAAAACTGATCTCCCAGGACCAAAACTGGCCCTACACATCAGGCTGGCCAACGCTGCTAGACCTGATCTTCAGCCATGGCCTAACCTTAAACATCGTGAATCCAGAGCAGTGCCTTGGTCGGACCACCTGACCGTGAGGGCAGACATTGACACCCCTCTTACAGAAAGGTTGGAACAAAAGACCATCCTAGTCCCCCAAAGGAGTTCGATGACCCCGAGGGCATTCATAGCTGCTTTGATCCCTGGAGGTCCCCGGGGATCACTAGCGGACTTAGTTGCCAGGTGGAACAGCGTCCCTCGAAGGGGCCATCGACCAGGTGGCACCGAGGCGCCCCTTCTCGCCCCCGGAAAAACTGCTCACGGTGGTTCACAACGGACCTAAAGCAGCTGAAACGCCGGAGGAGACAATTGAGAGTGTTTGGAGACGGAAACCCAGCACGGCAAATAGAGCAACCTACAGAGAACTGCATAGGCTGTACGAACGTGAGATCAAGGAGGCTAAGAAATCCTATAATGCCGCCCCAGATTACAGCCGCCGGCCCCGCACAGCCCAGATCTTTAAAGTGGTCCGAGCCTTCTGGGGTCTCCACAGAGTGATTCCAACAGCTCTACGGTGACGGCAGAGGATCTCCAAGAGCACTCATCGGGAAAATCACGGCACTTCGGGCGCGACCTGCCGCCCACTCCAGAGGAAGGAAATGAGTGGACTCGACATCCAACCCAGACAAACGGGCTCTACATCACCGAATTAATACCCCTAACACCCGAAGAGGTTAAAAAAGCTGGTGGCCGGGGCAAGGGCCACGACCTGCCCCATGGACCCGTGTCCTTCGAGACTTAGTCAAGTCTTGCATAGACACCATACTGGACGCCCCAGGACCTGGTGAACCTCTCATTGGACACAGGCTCCTTCCCCGAGTCCCTGAAGGAGGCTAGAGTTAGCCCTCTTCTGAAAAAGGCGAACCTCGACCCCAATGATCCGCGAACTACCGCCTGTCGCTAATCTGCCCTTTCTGGGGAAGCTATTGAGCGAGCAGTGGAAAACCAAAGGCGGGACTTCTTGGACCGATCTGGGGCCTAGACCTCGCTTCAGTCAGGCTTCCGAGCTGGCCAGGCGTCGAATCCAGTCCTAGTAGCAATCACAGATGACATCCCGCCGCCAGTTGGACGGAGGGGCCTGGCAGTCCTAGTCCTCCTTGACTCAACCGCGCCTTCGACATCGTGATCATGATTTGCTACTCGCTGCCATGCCTCTGGGATCCAAGACAAGGCCCTGACCTGGCTAGGATCGCTTTCTGGGCGGGGTCGCCGCGAGCGGTCGAGTGGCAGGGCCAGGTCTCCAGGAAATGTGGGCTGGAGTGTGGGTTCCAAAGAGGGTGCCATCCTGTCCCCACCCTTTTAACATCTACACGCTCCAGCCCTGGCCGGTATCGCTAGGAAGCTACGGTTTCAACTGTTATCAATATGCCGATGACACGCAGCTGCTGCTGAAGCTCGACTCAGGGGTGCTGTCGGTACCTGGAAAGCTTTAGCCGGGGGCTGAAGGCGGTCACAAGCTGGCTCAGAGCACACAGGCTAAAGATCAACCCAGCGAAACGAGATCCTCTGGCCCGGCCGACCCGACTCCCACTCCACTACCACCCTTGAGGGCGAGCCCTTGTCCGTAGCCCCGCGGTAAAGAGCTTAGAGTACTCTTGGACGAAACTGACGATGGAGGCTCAGATCCAGGCCGCTGCCAAGGGTGCCTTCTTCCACTCCGTAGGGCCCGACGGTTGGCCCCCATCTACCACCAGAGGCGCTGAGGACGGTGATTCACGCCACTGTGGTCTCCCGTCTTGACTACTGCAACGCCTTGTATGTGGGCCTACCGTTGGCCACGACTGAGGTTGAGACTCATCCAGAAATGCAGCGGCCAGACTCATCTCCGGCATCGCCAGAGCCATATTTCACCAATTTAAAAGATCTTCACTGGTTACCCATTGAGCTTAGAGCGATCTACAAACTCATGGTGATAACCTTCAAAGTTCTGCAAAAATGGGACCAGCTTTACCTGGGCGATCAGCTGACGGACCAACGCTGCGAAGACCCGCGACGCTGCATAAACGGGCGTCCCGGTTAGCTGTCCCTGGGGTGAGAGAGGCCCGCTGACAGAGACCCGTAGAAGAGTTTCCCTCGGTGGCGGCCCCTACGATCTGGAACTCGCTCCGCTCTGCGCTCAGGGGCCACACTGGCCCCGGCCAGATTTCTGGCTGGCCTGAAAACCTGGCCTCTTCCGCCAGGCTTTCGGGACTGAACTGATGGGATGGGCAGAGCCTTTACGGCTCATATCTGCTGTTTTAATTGATGTATCTGTGTTTTTAAGGGATGTAAGGTCGCCCGAGCACCATTGGTGGAGGGCGACTCAAGGCACAAAGTATTATTATTATTATTATTATTATTATTCCAGCAATTTAACTCCAGCCTTGGATTCGTCAAGCCCCCCACACATCGCATGATGTGTTCTGCATACAAGTTGAATAGGCTGGGTGAGAGTATACAACCCTGCCATACACCTTCCAATCTTGAACCAGTCTGTTGTTCCATGGCCAGCTCTTGTTTCTGCTGCTACTTGGTCATTATACAGATTCCTCAGGAGACAGACTAGGTGATTTGGTATCCCCATACCACCAAGAACATGCCATATTTTTTTATGATTCATGTAGTCAAAGGCTTTAGAATAGTCAATAAACATAAATAGATGTTTTTCCTGAAACTCCCTGCCTTTCTCCATTATCTAGCAGATATTGGCAATTTGAAGGACATTCAATCCTGAAAGAGCTATCATGGGAAAAAGGTGTCTCCACCAAGCTTTATCATCAATCCTGTTTCCACAACAAGCCAAAATTTTCAAAATCTGAAAAGGGGCATAGATAGTAAAAAGACACACCACTGGGGTGTTAACTCTTCCCTATGCTATCCAAAGGTGTGTGTGTGCCCGAGTTACACTTAAAAATGTACTTGTTCTGACTTACATACACCAACTTAAGCAACAAATTCTATAGAACCTATCTTGTTCATAGCTAATGGGTGGACAGTTGTCTTTTTGGAGACATTGAGTGCCTCTTCTTCACTGGCCAGAAATTGTGATGTTGATCTGGAATGGAGTACTCTAGATTAGTGTTAAGCTGCAGGTTGATGACATCCGCACAGCTGAATGGTAGTGAAAACCACTCCTTTGGCATTGCTTCTAATTACAATCCTTGCCTTGTCCTCCTGCTGATCTGGCGTTACGTGTGGCCAGCCCACTGGCACAAATGGGATGGTTCTAGAACCATTTGGTCCCTGAGTAATAATACTATCCAGAATGATAAGGCAATATGACAGAGAGGGAGAAGAGACATTGCTATTTCCTCTCCTCCTCCATCTCTATGGTTGCCTTGCTGCTCTAGAAATTGTCACCCAGGCACTGGGTGTTGTTACTAACACCAAATTGACAAGTCATGAGGTGACATACCAGGTATCTGGGATGCCTGGGTCCAGGGAATGCAGGATGGCAGTGTAAACCCCTGCAGTTGTTCTTTCTGAATAGGAAGCAGCACAACGCTTTAAGAACATAAGAACATAAGAAGAGCCATGCTGAATCGGGCCTCAGCCCATCTAGTCCAGCATTCTGTGTCACACAGTGGCCCAACAGTTGTACACAGGGATCTCTAGCAGAAAAGCGGAGGGCAAAACCTCACCTGCTCCCACCACCCCCACAACCAGTACTCCGGGAAAATCCTGCCTGCCTAACACGCAGAGGGTGGCACCTTGGATGTCCATTTCAGTAACTACCGCTTCTCCCTTGGTATCCACAATCTGTTCATCCTGCCTTGAAGCTGTCCAGCTGACAGCCGTCACAACCTCCTTGAAGTGAGTTCCATAACCCAATGACCCTCTGGGTGAAGAAATATTTCCCTTTATTAGTCCTAACTTTCCTACCTGGAGCTTCAGTGGAGTGCCCCTTAGTCCTAGTGTTGGGTGACAGAGAAAATATTTTTTCTTTATTCACCTTTTTCATCCCATACACATTTTATACACTTCGGGACAAGTCACTTCTAAACGCCGTCAAGGTATGAAGCATGGTTTACTCTGGATTTTGGGGAAATTTTGGAGTATCTCACAACATCTAACAGAGTTTAATGCTGTATTAATCCAAGTCTGCCCATGTATACAAAGTTTACCTAGAGAGCTGATTCCTCCCCCACCCTTTTAGGGATAAAGTATCAGTATAGATATCTACAGCAGGCCGCCACACTTTTTCTTCAGCATGGGAGCTACTGGATTAAAACCAAGTCCCAAAGATCACCTATCCAGAAATGTAAAACGTAGAGAATCATTTTCTTATTTATTTATTACATTTATTATTCATTTTACTACCACTCCTTCCAGCAGGCTCGGGCAGTTTACATAAAATGAAGTTATAACATCAACATTTCAATTTAATAACAACAATATAAAACAGAGCATAAAATACATCCAACCACCCCCATTTCTCCCACACACTGCCATTGCCACATATATTATCAGCCAGAAAGTAAGAAGAGAGGCTTTGAACTGCAAGGCCATTTAATACTCAGCAAGGTGCCAAAAGGGGGGTATGCAAAATACATCCAGGCACCCTTCCTCTCACCCTGGCATTTTCCCACAGATATTCTCAGGCAGAAAGAAAACAGTGAGACCTTTCTTGTTGCAAGGCCATTACTTTTCAGGAATGTAAACAAAGCAAGCATGCAAAAATACATCCAGGCACCCCTTCCTCTCACCCTGGCATTCTTCCCACAGATATTCTCAGGCAGAAAGAAACAGTGAGACCTTTCAGCTGCAAGGCCATTACTTTTTAGGAATGTAAACAAAGGGGCATGCAAAATACATCCAGGCACCCTTCCTCTCACTCCTGGCATTTTCCCACAGATATTCTTCAGGCAGAAAGAAAACAGTGAGATCTTCAGCTGCAAGGCCATTACTTCTTTTCTTTCAGGAATGTAAACAAAGGCATGCAAAAATACATCCAGGCACCCCCTTCCTCTCACCCTGGCATTTTCCCACAGATATTCTCAGGCAGAAAGAAAACAGTGAGACCTTTCAGCTGCAAGGCCATTACTTTTTCAGGAATGTAAACAGGGGCATGCAAAAATACATCCAGGCACCCTTCCTCACCCTGGCATTTTCCCCACAGATATTCTCGGCAGAAATAAAAAGACTGACCCTCAGCAATTTGGCTCGTAGGCCCCAAAGCCTCCTGTTTCTCCCTCCGTCGTGGGTTCTTTGCACGCTGCCTGCACGCGCGCTGCCTCCAAGTGCGCATGAAAGTGCCAAAAGAGGTGAATGGGCGCTTCTACAGGCGAGCAGCGCATCGCGGCCGTGCCCACGGCCACACCCCTCCTTGGCCTGTGACGATTCTGAGGGAAGCAGAGACAGAGGAGCGGCGGCCATCCGATAGCCACCTCCTCCTCCGCCTGCTTTCTCCCCCTCCCTCCTCAGAGCAGTCAGTCACGACCAAAGGAGGGCATCGCGCCCATCTCCCGGCCCGCACTACCCTAGAGGAGGAGGGGGAAAGCAGAAGAGCAGAGAGGCGGCCCACTTGCTGCTGCTAGCGTTTGTGCCCTCGCTGCCTTTCTCCTCCCTTTCTCTCGAGGGCAAGTGAGGGCAAGGCGGAGTCTTCCATCCCCGCAGCCCCCCTTCCTGCTCGGGTTCAGCCCAGAACAGCTGGGCGAGGGCCCAAAGATCACCAGGAAGCAGGGCCGAAGATTGACTAGGTGCTCATGACAATGCTCTGAGCACCCCTTGATCTACAGGGGCGGATCAATACTGTAGTATTGATACCATTTTAGCTGCATGGCCTAATGCTGCATGAAATAATCGGACTGTAGTTTTGCAAAGGTCTTTGGCCTTTCCCTGCCAAATAATGCTCACACCCTCATCAAACTTCAAATCCCATGATTTACAACATTGAGCCATGGCATAGTAGAGTGGTATCAAAATGCATAAAATTCTACAGTGTAGCTGCACCCATAGTTAATATCTAGTGGTTCTAATTTTTTACTTGGTTGGATGCATATTTATTATTACTTAAACTGTGTTATGCTCTTTCTTTTATTTCCCTCACCTTCCCATATGGACTTTATCTCACCCTATCTTGACATTTTGATTTTTCTCTTTGAAATTTCTTAAGTAGTGTATTGTGATTTGTAGTGTCTGAATGTGGGCCCCACAATTGTCTCAAGCTATTTGTAGGGACAGTGCACTGCCTGATTCACCATCAGCACAATATAAATAAACATCACTCATGGATAATCCTTTGTTTTCACAGGCTGATATTAAGAAAAATAGTGGCTTCCCTGAAATGATGCACACTTCTGTCAGACCCACACCATTACTTAGCCTTTTGACTGAGAATGATCGTTTTTATGATATCATCAATTCTACAGTACAGCGTCAATAAATTTGTGTTAGGAATACGACTGCATCATTTCGATGTTGCAGTGTTAACTGCCAAGTGGGGAAAGAAACCAATTGCAACAATAATAATAATATAAAAAATTACGGGTCTCCTTCCAAGGGGAAAAAATCATTGCAAGCAATGGCTCCCACAGTTTGAAAACTTGGGCAAGTTAAAAAGCCATAAATCTTTATGATGAAGATTATGATTTTGGCCTCTAAAATAATAGCTACACAGTGCCATTGGTAAATACTTTTATGAGACAATAACTGGTTCTAAAGTGGATAAACTATGAGACTGAGGACTGGGTATTTTATATCAATGAGGAGCTGGATTATTACCCACTAAAAAGAGAAAGAATGGTAGCATTAACAGCAGAATGTGATAAGTAATGACTCATTAAAAGAGATTTTAAGTAAGTCTGTAAAAGCTGAAAGAGAAAACAAAATTCTACTGCTGAGAGTTAAAGCTACTGAGTAGTTGATCATCACTTGAAACGGTGTGGAGGAAACCTTACTCTGAGTATTACAGGAAAAGGGAAGTTACTGCAAATACATCAGAAATGTCCTCACATGATGTGTTTTTAACTCTTGATTTTTAAAGTTATAACTCTGTACAAACAGAGACAGAATTTGGCAAATTTGTGAAGATATCCTACAACAGCCTTCCCTGAACTGAACAAACCATCCAATGTACAGTAGTATGAAAACTTCAAATATCCCAAAGCAGCTGTTTTTTGCACTCTTTCTGTGGAAGGGAGAACTTTGGGATGGATTTTGAGATTAGTATATGAGCTAGTGAGTAAAGTGTTCATAATGTTGCCATCTCTTGGTATCACTTCTGGTTTGGGATGCTTCAGACGCTTTTTACAAAACCTGCTTTTGCAGCAGATTCCTATCTCCACTTCCTCCCTAAAAATCCTGTGCTTTCCTTTTGGGGTGTGTGTGGTTACATGCCATCCCCATTACAATCAGGACAATGACAAAGCCACCCTGAAGCCCCCTGTAAATTTTCTCCAAAATAAAAATAAAAACTGGGCTGGCTGCATAATGTCCTCCTTTCGCTAGGAGGGCTTGAAGAAATGATGCACCACGAGGGGAGCATTTTGAATTAATTCAGTTTTACCGAGATGTCGCTTGATGCCTCCAATATGTTCTTGTGACTTATTTACCTCAGAACATTAGGTTGCTTGAACTGATCAGGGAAATAGGAATGAAATGTCCTTGGTTATGCCAAGGCAGCATATTTTGGGATGAGAAATTATTATTATTATTATTATATTCGGATTTCTATCACCGCCACACCCCTCGGAGGCTTGGGGCGGTTCACAAGTCTGACAGAAAAACAACACAATCAATAACAAAGCAACAATACAACGGAGAGGAAAAGAAAGGGGGCCACAGAAATAGAGAATAGAAGTCTGGCAGTAAGGCCCAGCTGGGTCTAAGCGGCCCTCCTCCCCTGCCATCAAAGGGGAGGTGCCATAGGTGGTCCCAAAATGATCCCCTCATAGCTGCCAGCATTAAGACTATGCAAAAGTTACACGCCCTCTGTCCAAAGCGGACTGACCAGACGGTCAGACTCGCTGGGAAGGTGTCTTTCTCCCGGTTCAGGCTTGTCTGGGGAGGCTTCCGATGCAGCTCAAGCCCAGAAGGTTCTGGGTCGGAACGGACACCCTGAACCTGGGCTTGGGCGAAGCAGGCCTCCCTCTCCCAGGCGGTCAGTAGCAAAAGGTCACGGGTCCAGGTGGTCTGCGCCGATGGCGGGGTATCTCGGCGCGCTGCCGGTCAATGGCAGAGCTAGGGGAGGAGGCCCTGCCGCCCCCGCCTCGCCCACCTCCGGTGGCCGGCGAGACTGGCGCTGACCACTCCCGGAACTTGCCATTTCCAGACTTGGTCTTCCCTGACCCGTGTGCAGTTTATCTTCCGCCATCTTCCTGCGCCACTGTGTCCTGGTCAGCCACTGTGGGGCAGCCGAGAGCTGCAGCCTGTCACGTGGGACGCGCCCCGAGCCTTTCGCCAGAACCTCCCAGAGGCATTCTAGCCCTGAGTGGACTCAGCAAAACAGCGCCGCTCAATCCATCAATCAAAGGCGTAGACCAGGATCTTCAAGGTAGGCGGAGGGGGAAGGCGGGGCTGGCACACGAGCAGGGACAAGCTCAGCGCCATTTGGGGGCCCCTGCCAACGCCTCTCTATGGGGCCATCCAAGGGAGCACAGGCGCCCCTGCTCGCCCCTGCACGGGCTCCACCATGGTGCCGCGCAGCTCCAGCTGTGGTCTCGCACCAAGTTGGGACCTCGTGGGCAGCTGGTCGTGTTCCCAAGGGCAGCACCTTGCAAAGGCGCCCCCCGGGACTCGCTCTTCCACTCTCGCCCCATTTGCTCCCCAGGTGGAAAGCTCGGGCGAGCTCGAACGTGGGCCCCCAGGAGGCCGGGGCAAGACAGCCCTCAATTGCCTCCCTCTGCCACCCGCCTCTCCCTCCTCTCCCTCCCTCGGAGCCTGGCGCCGCTGGTACAGGACGAGAGACTCCCGGGTTCACTGCGCCGGCAGATGTTCCTCCGATCCTGGTGCTGGGGTCCAAGCGGCAGCGGCGACAGCAGCTGCCTCCCTGGCAGAGGGGACGCCAACGCAAGCCCCAGTTTCTCACCTCTCCCAGCTGAGTGGTCAACTGCTCCACCAGCCGACCGTAGCCTTGAGGAGGTAGGACAGGCCCAATGGTTCATCCTGGGTATTGCCGGCTGGAAAGTTCGGGGCAGTAGGCCCCAGTGCTAGCCAGGGGACAGGGAGACCATGGTGGACGGTCCTCGGGGTCGTTGTCGGCCCGAGGATTATTTTTCTTAGCTCGTAGCTGCCTGCGGCTCTGGGGCATCAGGGCCGGCCCTCTGGTGACCTCAGACCGCCGGCCTCAATCTGCAGGGCCTCGAGTCGAATCTTGAGGTCTCCGCACCGGTGTCTCAGCTGGCAGCTGGAGGTTCAACAACACCCCCCGGAAAGCTCCATGAGCTGACACCCCTAACTGGAGTAACTAGCTTCATAGGTGCGGGTGTAGTCTGGGAGAGTCCGGGTGA